>JABJVR010008325.1:0-46394 GCA_025773905.1 Chitala chitala | reverse complement strand
CTGGTGTCGTCTATTCTGCTGATTTAGGAAAAGAAGCTGGTGTCGTCTACGCTGCTGATTTTGGAAGAGAAGCTGGTGTCGTCTATGCTGCTGATTTAGGAAAAGAAGCTGGTGTTGTCTATGCTGCTGATTTAGGAAGAGAAGCTGGTGTTGTCTACGCTGCTGATGTAGGAAGAGAAGCTGGTGTTGTCTATGCTGCTGATTTAGGAAGAGAAGCTGGTGTTGTCTATGCTGCTGATGTAGGAAGAGTAGCTGGTGTTGTCTATGCTGCTGATTTAGGAAGAGTAGCTGGTGTCGTCTATGCTGCTGATGTAGGAAGAGAAGCTGGTGTCGTCTATGCTGCAGATTTAGGAAGAGAAGCTGGTGTTGTCTATGCTGCTGATGTAGGAAGAGAAGCTGGTGTTGTCTATGCTGCTGATGTAGGAAGAGAAGCTGGTGTTGTCTATGCTGCTGACAAGAGCATTTGAAGTTATTTGGAAATTCACTTAGATAACAAGCAGTCATGTAGGCTGGTGACACTGTAAAAAACACATTGGTACGGTGTAAAGTGGAAATGCAGTAAATGCCTTTGAGGTCTGGATCACATGTCAACCACAGAGGAGATGATGGCACCCCTGGAGTGTTGCTAAAAAATGACAAACCTTCCAGATTTCTGGAAGATAACAAAAGGAATGGCTTCATAAGGGGAGTGCCAAAGCTCAGTGACTACAGTTTTCTCATTTGTCCACCTTCTTGTTAGCTTGATGGACAAAGAAAGCAAGTTACATCCAGTGTGCAACAAAAATCTCAATATATGCCCAAATATTACAAAATGAAGGACTATTTATCAGCTGTATATGCAAGATGAAGTGTGAAAACAAAATATGTGAACACTTCATAAACAGTAATAAAGACACTTTTCTACAAAAGCCCTTTTGAGCTCTTGATGAGAATGTCTGTAATGGTATAATCCTGATGGCGTTTACAGTATTTGCCATCACATGTGGCAATACAGATTATGTTTTAATAATTTTCTTTCTTTCTTTCTTTGTTTCATTCTTTCATTTAAAACTGTAATAACTTGACATTTGCATGTTGCCGCTGTCATCGAAACACCCTTGAATTTCACAGATGCCCTATTGTCCTGCTTTGAAAGGCTGAAGGCAACAATTACTGTGACTGAGCAGAGGTGTGATTTTCTAATTTTATTTGACTATTGTGCAAAGGAGCTGCCACTGAATGAACACCACTGTGAAATCAGCCACCTAGTCCTGTACACTGTCACTGACTCTCCTCTACACCCCTGTGTGCTATTACATATTCTAACTAAAATTAATTCCAAATGCAATCCATTCCCTAAAGTCATATGACGGAACAGCTTGCTCTTTTGTTACATCACATTATAGCAACAAATTATTTCCTGTTTATTACACAAATATTGCAGAGTATTTATGCCTTTCTGCTTTTAGTTCTGTCATATTTTGTTACAATGTTTTCTATATACTGAATGCTTGGTTGTACTATCTTTCATATTTCCTACTGAATTTCCACAGCACAGTGTAGCTTAGTGAAATAACAGTGGGTAGCACCTTTGAGTGAATGCGGACAATGTTTCTGGAGTATACCCATAATTACCAGCAGGGGGCAGAGCATTTGAAGTGTTAAATAAACAAAAGGACAGAAACTGTATTTAAATTGGATTAAAGGGAGATATAAAAAAAACATTCATAAACCACGCTGTAATCGTCGCGGAAATCGACTAATACATTGAACGCCGCTTGTTTGTACTAAATAAAGAAGTGCAGATTGACTGATATATTTAATTTTATTTTTCATGAATTTACGTATGAACCTGTAGCAATATTATAGCTGTCATGATCCTAGACAGTTAATCACTGTAATTATTATTGGCATGTTATATGATAAACATAGAGATCCCATTCTCTTTGAGTTTTTCACTTCAGCCACAAAAATACATAGTCGGTATTTTTGACTTGACGCATGTGAGAGCGCCTGTTGTAAACAAGCCTTGTGATGTATATGGTAAATAACGCGCTTATTTATTGTCTTGTAGCAGTGTGCTGCCGGTGTCTCCGTGAGAAATGTCTGAATAAAGATCAAAGCTGGCTTTTGTGGGACGAAGCGATGAATGCCTCCCATCTGAGATTCTGTGTTGTCGTTCATTATTGTCTGACACGCAGGTGTTCCTGTTACTGCCTTGTCCTTCGTGTCCTCTACAGAATGCTTATACATACCCTCAAGGTCCTGTATGAATAAACTGATTTATTTACAGACTTCACACTTGCAACAAAATGTACGAAACATATTAAATATATTGTGTTTCTTATAGCTATCATATATACGATAAATAAAGTACACATAAAACATACACTGGAGTACAATACTTAGTACAACTGACTAAACATTTGGCTAAATGGTAATACATTGAATAACGGTGTCGTTATATCACATGCGTTAATCCAGACAGACTAACATTTTAAAATATTTTTGCATATTCATATTCTGTGGCTTTGCAATGCGTAGTATCTACATTTTTGTAAATTTCTTAAGACAGAACGTCGGTTTCCTAAAATGCATAACAATATTAGATTCATTATTTTTGTTGCTTAGCCAAAGCTTAATTTTTATTTATTTATTTATTTATTTTTTACTAAATGAAATAATTCAACGCTGTAGTGGAAAGTTTCGGGTCAAGGTCAGTCTCTCCAGGGCGCTTTCAGGTCTCCAAGCATTCCGGTTAAAAGCCCAAGTCCAGAAGCACCATGCTGCCCGTGACAGATTTTCTACGCCAAGAATGATCTTTTAAAATACCTGTGAAAGCACTATTAAAATACCTGTGAAAGCACTATTAAAATACCTGTGAAAGCACAGAAGGCAAAATGTAATTTAATGTCGGCATGCAGCTGTTTACAAAGTACGGCAGCGAGCAACATTTAAACGATCCTCTTACATTTTTGTATTATCAACCAGAGATTCGTGTCATGTAATGAATTAAATGCGGATCTCCGAAACAAAACTTTCGTAACATGCTGGTTATATGCAATCAAGTGACATTAAAGAAAATTAATTTTAAGATTGTAAGAAAATAAAAAATAAGAAAACTTGAAATTAAATTCTGAGAATACGATTTCCACAGAGAAGCCAATATGGCATAATTCATCATGTAGGTAAATAGGAGGTCAGTGTTTTCATTTCGGTATATGCCCTGCTGTAATTCTACCGTGCAACGCACAGTGCAGCCATAAGCACATCAGACAGGTGCATGTATCGCAAAAACTAGTACTTTTTAGCCTGCATCCATGGTTGAAGGAAACGCTTTCAGTGATTGAAAATATTTTTTTTCTCAGGTTCACAATCCCCCCTCCCGACCCCTTGACGGTCCGTGAATCCCAGGGTAAGAACCTATGATCTAAACAAAACACATAATCTACAGATGAAAGAAATGTTCCTTGCTCTGAGATTTCTGCTTTGGCAGCAGCTTCTTCTCATTGTTTACTTTAATTACTTTTGTTTTACTGATGTACCGCTGTCTTAATATAAACCTTGCGTTTCACAGATGAGATGAAATGACATGACATTGACATTTCCACCGCAAACTGGGACGACCCCTGAACGCGGCTTGTGGTCCGTTTCAGTCGATAGTCGCTTACTAGCGAACTGAAAAACATGAAGTTAGCGAGAAAGACGTACCCTTACCAAGGTGGCAATCATGGCACGCCGCCCCTATCCTTACCCATCTCCAGCTTTCTAGCGGGAACATGTATATGGTGAAAATACGTAAGTGAAAATAATCACTCGTTTTTCACGAGGTACAAGTCTGTCTCTGAACTTCACGCCGAGCGTGCGGTACAGCCCAGCTTGTCAATTTTCTTTCTCTAGACTCCCACGTGAACCAACCCCACATCACTAACAAACCCCTCAGTGCAGTCAATATCCGCTCCTTTTTTCCATTTTCTTAAAATTGTAATATTCCTGGACGACATTTGCGTACAGAGAGGGTTAGTTGTTCGTGCTTATATAGTATACATCATGATGTTTAGATGAACATTCGGATTAAATTCCTCTTTCATCATTAAGAGTGCGGTTTTCTTTCCAAGGTAATGAATGTGAAAGGTATTGATTAGGAGACCAGTATGGCACCCTTTCCTACTTTATTGTCCCCAAATTAAATAAAAATGAGCCCGAACTGGACCGGTAATTGTGCTTCCCATCAGCAGTAACAGAATTTCTGAATCATCCCAGTATATTCATTTCTGTAATTACCAAACTGATACGTGCGTCAAACCCAAGAATAGGAGGTTGGTATGTGTTAGTGGGAAGGCGATATTCTGAGCTGTTACTGCATCAGCAAACAACGTTAACAAAAACAAATGAGTAAACAAAGGAAAAATATGCCTTAAACAAATGCAGTGCAACTATGCAGTAATGTTTCAATTGCTTGTATTATACAGTATCATTGTTCCAAATTAAATCATGAACACAAATAAAAATAATTAGAAAATATAAAGTATTTATAAATACTTGTAAATATATAATGTAAATATATCAGTCAATCTGCACTTCTTTATTTAGTACAAACAAAATATAAAGTATTAAATAATTGGAGAACATAGTGTATAACTGTCAAACAAGTAAAGTATTTGTTGTTTTAAATATACAAGATGCATCATTGTTTATCTAGCTGCCCTAAGAATGACCTTTACATTAAGGCAAATCACAAGAGCACAGAGCAATATTAAGTCACATTAAGACAAATTCAAAGACAGGGCAGTGTTTCTACATCTGGGGAATAAAAAGCCAACAGCCCAAACAAAACATTTACATTTTCATAGTTTGTGATGAACTGTGGCAAGAGTTAAAAAAAGAAACAATGGAAACAGCAAACATTTTCAGTGAATAACCTATTTTTAAGTCTTAAGACTTCCTCCAATTTGTTTATGCAGATGTTACAAGATGTATTAAACAGAACACATTTCACCTGGCCTTTACAATAAGACAGTCAAAGAGGAACAGTCATTTTACAGAGGTCAAACTGCTAGCAATCATCTGCCTACTGGGGACAGTATGACATTGATATCCCAGCATGCATCACACCTTTTATTTTTCATGGAAAGAAGAGACTGTGTTGGTGAGTCAGCCCTTGCTTGGAACCCTGCTGAAAACCTTGGATCACAATTGTTTCACTTTGGTCAAACTTAGACTATGGACTAACGCATTAATATTTAATAGTTTTGTCATGCTTCAGATAAGTCAAGCTGAATTTCTGCACCCTCACTGCCTTGGCACATGTTTAAAAAGTGCTTCATGCGTCGAGTTGTAGCTCATGGTCTGGCATTGAGTCGTCACAGTGTTGCCTTGGGCCCTTCTACACTATGGTTCTTATCTAACAAGCCATCACATGCTTAGCAGCCCAGTCTAATCACTAAGGGCACTACTCTCCCTGT
Organism: Chitala chitala; assembly: GCA_025773905.1. Classification (NCBI taxonomy): domain Eukaryota; kingdom Metazoa; phylum Chordata; class Actinopteri; order Osteoglossiformes; family Notopteridae; genus Chitala; species Chitala chitala. The sequence continues at coordinate 40,950 of JABJVR010008325.1, read as the reverse complement.
TAAGCAAGAGCAAAATGTAGCCAGGGGATTTCCATGTTCCCATATTACCCATGTTTAAACAGTTATGTGGGTGATATATTTGTCATGCTCTGAAATGCTAGTGTCAGAAACACATTTTGCTAAAAGCATGCTTTGCTTCATAGAGCACTTCAGGTTTTTCTGCTTGCCTGCTCAGCAGGTAGACATTTACATTTTACAATTTATTTATTTAGCAGACGCCTTTGTCCAAAGCGACTTACAAGGATAATAGTACACGTGCATGTCACAAACGAGCTCAATCAGTATTAGAGAATCTACTAACAATAAGTGCTGTCCTAATAACGCAGTACACCCGATTAAAGGTAGAGATATAGTTTTTTCAGATGCTAACATGGTCAAGCACTTGCTATGCAGAGAGAGGACACGTGTGTGAGCAAGAACACAGACTACAACTGTGAACATTAGAAAACTACAGACTTACCCTTCAGTGCCCAAAGGATTCTGGGTGCACATGCATCCATTTTAGTTTGAATAGCTGAGGGCCTGTACAATTGCTCAGGGACTCGAACCAACAACACTCAAGGAGAACATCATTGCCCCTGAACATCAAGCCGTTTTAACCATTTTACTGATCATTTGAACTGTAGTTGTTTTAACTGGGTCTTTTAAAGAAAAATTGTATTCTGTGATTCTCCATACATGGTCTGTGAAGCATGCATCTTTTTGGAAAGCTATTTAAGCACAGGTAATCAATAGCAATGCTCTGACTGCGCTAGCTGGAAATCAATAACTACTTTTCAGACAGTATCTGAGAACCCTTTGTAGTTACATGTGTTGCCCTTAGTCTTCATACATAGTGTATTCATTTACTACTATTTTGTATTGTTTAATTTCTTTGAAATTTAGCTATATGTTTAACATACTCCTTCAGGCTAAGTCTTAAAAGAATGCTTGCAAACATCAACATTAAAACTGCATATAATTTCAGAACACTTCAAAGTCATTGATTAATATAATTTAATTGCCATCTGGTAATTTTGTATACCATTTTATATTGCATTATTTGCAGCATTTGTTGATAATCATATTCATTTCTTGCTTCCATTAAGTACAAGTCAATTTGCAATCAAATAAGGATATTAAGGGAGGCTGTGGAATCCTGGCATTCATGGCATTTAAATTTGAACTATGTGTATCTGTGTCTCTGTGTGGAGGGGGACAGAATGTTGTTGAATTCAAATACATATTTATAGTATTTTTAGTATAACATATTCCAAGAGCTTCACGATTTAGCTGTGCCCATGAATTAAAGATGTACACCATTCATTCTCTGTTGGAATAACAAATGGGCCTGGTGAAACAAAAGGCTAAAATTGTTCATTTAAGAAAGAAAGAATCTAACTGGCTTGTTTTTTTAAATTCAAAAAAATAATCAGAAAGATAATCACATCCTATACACTGACATAAAGGTTTTCACTTTATATTTAACAGTAATTGTTGACAGAAATTAATAGTTATGCTTTAAATGGTAAATGAGTTTACAATTCATTGACGTTTAACTTGCACCTACATCTTAAACATCACAGGGGCACTGACACTCAGTAATCTGGTGTTGCATTTGGTCAGTTAATGTTGTTTTGCTTTTATCTGCAATAAGTGTAACATGTGCCCACAGCCCACTATTAAAATTGCAAACACAAGCACATGCTGACAGTCCCCCACCTTATCAATGTCATATGACACAATCCATGACCACACCCCTTCAATCAGCAAACCAATCATGGCTGATTAAGATCCTGCTTCAGCCAGTATTACAATCAGCTGTGTCTCACTCAGTTACCCAGTGCTATTCCTTTTTATATTCAGTCGGTTATTACTCAAGCTTTGTGTCTTTCTGAAGCATTTTTTGTATATGGTATTCTGGTGAATTTTTTTTTTTTGGCATTGAATTTGTTTCTTTTATTTGGAGGTTGTGAGTTTTGGATGATGTCTTCCCAGTTTGTTAATTTTGGATTTTGTTATTCTTGCTTGGCCACAAGTTTGGATTTTGCATGGTGGCAGTTTCCTTTTAACGAAAGACCATGGTTCTGGATTCTGCACTTTGACTAAGTCAACAATTAAAAAGTCATGTTGTGCACTTAAATCTCCTTTATTGCCCTGTGGTATCATTACAATAAGACACAGACAGCCAGTGCTGATTGGTCATAGAAAAAGAAGACTTTGTGGTAGTGTAATCTTTATTTCTCACATCAGAGATAAATTTGTAAAGTACAAACTGAATTTTGTGATACCAGATGTAGTGTAATGAGAAATGTAACTACGGTATCTTTTCAGCAAAAAGAATAAAACAAATCCATTATTTTCCTATACTTTGACAATAGACATTGGGGGGAAAAATCAAGTACTTTCATAATCTCAGGTAATGAGTTCTGATGATCTTAGTATCATGTGTTAACAGTGTTTGTTTGTTTTTTTTTAAGATAATTACCTCCACCAAAATGACTTACAATATGATGTCATTGTGCCAATAATGGAATACATTATGTACATTAGATACAATAAAGGAAAATCACTGAGCAAATCCACATACAGCTAACCCAGTTCACAGGAACCCAAGTTAAGCCTGGTCTATGAGATGTCAGACTTCATGCCAACATATATGCCAAGATTTCTAAACATCACCCCCAGGCAGAACAATCAAGTACAGCAATCTTATTAATTAGGTCCTCACCCAGCAACAAACAGACATTTTATAGAGGAACAAATAGAAGGCATGTAGGAAACCATTTACGAGAGAACCATGAAGGATTGGGTGCATCACCTGTTCAAACACAATGGGCTTTTAGTCTATATATCTTCCACATAAATAAAATTAAAAAACCAAATATACCGCCTGACAAATACCTTCCAAGTGTACTGTGTCACGTCTTGTTATTGGAACAATTGTGCTTTTTAATAATTTCTTTGCTTATTTTTTTCTTCCACTGTACAGCAACATAACGATGACATCATGACCTGACATCACAGTTACAGAATACTTGTCATGTGATCTAACTGCTTTGACAGAGAAAGATTTAAAAACATAAAATATGTGTTCAATCACAAGACGAAATCTGGTATAATACTGCTGTTAGAAACACATCTAAGATGAAATGTGTTATTTTATAAATCTCGAAAAAGTATGCAAAGTGAATGATGTCATTATATAACAACCTTTAAATTTGCATATCTAGGAGACCAAAATGACATAAAAAGTCACGAACAAAAGATGGAAGAAAACGTAAGAAAGTGAATCAATTTTGTTCTAAATATACATTTATTCAAACGGACATATTTTCATAAACAGTTAGATGAAGTTTAAACTCCGGCTGTTCAGTTATTTTGTGCCAAAAAAATAACATGCATGACAATTAACGAAACATTATTAAGTTTTTTGTCTTCGCAGACTCATCAAACACAATAAGTAGTCTAACCTATAAATATTTAACTTAATTGGCTCCACGTTACCGCGACAGAAACTGAGTCAGAAAAATAAAAGCTTGCGCTTTTTAGCTGTATACCTCATAAATGTTATTACTTTTCAAAATCACTGCGGACCTAACGCTATTCTATTGCTGATGCATCCTTGCTTTACACGTGTTTTACTTTTATATACAAAGTTACTCAGAAATCTGCTTACTAAGTAAATGCGTCGTTAGACAATGTAGTATTCTTCGAAAATCGCTTCTCGGAAATTACCGACATTTTTGGTGTGCGCTGCGTCAGCGCGTCTGTTTTGCCCTTTGTAGTGGTTAAAGTAACGTCCTCTATCTCAACGTTACTATGTCTTCTGTCACCATAGTGGTCCATTACATCTCAAGTGTATGATTTATTATTGCAAGTTTTAACAGTAATTGAGCTGGGTGTGTGTTTTCCGGTGGAGCAGAAATTCGGCGTCTCCCCACAACAAATGTCCGGCGATGAGCTAAACGCTGTAATGTGCAACGAAACATGGATTAATTCGAGCTGTCTCAAAACCGAAATTCATCTTTTTGCCCTGAACGTTCACTGTGCTTTGTGTTTTGATTTTCAAAAAAAAACATTTAAATCAAAAGTGTTGAAAGGTATCACTTGTATAACTTGTTCTGGTGGACTGAACTGAATTTGGTTTCTCCAGAAAAATCTAAATACATATTTTCAGTGTATATATGCTCATTTAGTCTATTTGTATCCGTTCCGTTTCTCTTTTAAAGTAAAGGTTATTATACATTCACGGTCATACAATGTATGTATGACAGTAAGGACATTCCAGCGTGAGAGAATCGCACAGCTGTGTCATGCTGTTCCCATACACAGCCTTACTGTACAGAGGTTTCTTTGCAGTGAGATGTGTGATCTCTTGATAACGATAACGACACAGAACATTATTTGTCACGTACAAAATACTGAGGCGGATTAACTCCTTAAGAGCAGTTACAACGCGAGTTGCCCTTGGCCGTAATATATCATTTTTATTCCTTAATTTAGTTAGTTTTTAGCACCGCACAAATGCTAATGTACATTTTTATGGTAGAATTACTTAAAACAGTATTATGGACAAGTGTACAGTATGTAAAACTGACACCATGCACATTTGTTAAAAACGTTAATTTGTTGGACACCACGAGCAAGTAACAACAAATAAATGTATTACTCGAATTCACAACCGACAGTGAATTATTACTTATTTTTTCCACAGGTAAGCTAAAACTTTAATATGCACGCTCAGCATGTATGAAAGCTTAAACCCAACTCTACAAGGACAACTCTTGCTGGTGTGAGGTAGCGGTGTAGAATGCATGTTGGAAAAAAATCCTGCTCTTAAAATGCGCTTTTTCGCAGACTCCCCATGAGAAAGGCGTAGTGTACTATTAAAATAACTTTTTCTGAGTATACTTTCACTGAAAGAACAAGTGCGACGTCAGATATTAACTCCTTTTCTTGTTTAGGCTAAATCCGCACGCTTTATTCAGCACCGTGCATGTTCCAAACGCTGCTGCAAGATGTAGCTTGCCAAGTGTAAGCACTGGACGTGAAACATGTTTGGGTTGCGTTATTTTACAATCCATGCAGTCCGTAGACCAATTAACATTTTTTATCTTGATATTGCGTCAGTTTTACCAGCATAAACTCGTTCTCAGGAAAACTGTCCAAATAATTGCGTCACTTGTTTTGCGCATTATTGAATTAAAATATAAATAATGGATACGACTTTTCTGTATTACCAGTTTATGTGATAAGCATATAAAGTCAAAACTGAGTATGTACAATATCGTATAGAGGACTAGGTGATGACGTTCAAACACGCATGCATTAATTGTGTGGCCATACATCCAGCAGCTGTTTTACGCGTTGCGCTGGCAAAAATATCAGTGTCAATATTCGCAACACTTAAAACGCATGAGTTTGTGAAATGCCTTTTTAAAATCCTCGTTTGACATTGTATAAATGATTGGGTTAATTAACGAGTTTAGGTAACCTAACCAGGTGAAAAAGTCAAACAATTCTGGGTAAAAAGTGCACGTTGTGCAAATAGGCACCAAGAGTGTGTAAATAAAGAAGGGTAACCAGCATATTATGTACGCGCCAAGTATAATTCCCAGCGTTTTGGTCGCTTTCTTCTCTCTTGCAGCAGAGATTCTTTTTTTGTCCAGAAGTGTATCTGACACCGTCACCTTCACCTGCCAAGCGTGAGATGGCGAGCAAGTTTCGGTGGTGGAAGTTTCGTTTGTTCTGTAGTTCAGCGGAGAAGTAGATGACTCGGATACCGGAGAGTTTGTGATTAGATGAGCTGAAGTGAGTCTTTTTCCAGGTTTCGATGGCGAATTTTTAAAAATCCTTTTTCGGGCTTCGATGTATATTTTACCATAAAGTGCAATGAGCAGCAGGGTAGGGATATAAAACGCCCCGAAAGTCGAATAGATTGTGTAAAAAATGTGGTCCGTGTTAACACTGCAGCTGGTGACCTCCGCCGCTTTCTCTCGTCGCCAAAACAAGGGAGGCAGTGAGATTGAGATGGCAATAACCCAGGCTGTAGCGATCATCCCAGCCGCTCGCGCCGGTGTGCGCTTTTTGGAGTATCCCACGGCGTCAGTTACAGCCCAGTACCGATCCAAAGCAATAACGCACAGATGAAGAATAGACGCAGTGCAACACGTAATGTCTGAAGATAGCCAAATGTCACATAAAATTTGACCCAAAGTCCAGGTATGACTTACCGTGTAGAGGACGCATATAGGCATTACGAGAACAGAGACCAAAAGGTCTGTGACAGCCAGAGAAGCTATAAGGAAATTAGCAGGAGTGTGAAGTTTCCTAGACTGCGAAATAGTCGCGATAACAAAAGCATTGGATAATATCGTAGCGATAGTAATTACGGACAGAGTGACAGCTACACTTGCCTGGAATAGGAGACTCTCACCCTTTTCGTCCGTCTTAGATGAGCAATTTTCATTTGTCTCGTTCGCAGAACAATTAAGCAACACTCCATAAAGAGAGACTGTTGGTTTCAAGTGATCGGAGCGCTCCATCCTATATGCTAATTTACGCGCAGACTGAATAAGAACATTTTGTCACATTATAGTTCAAAGTTGTAATGTATATACATTTCATTGCTTTTATGCGTACATTTTAAGCTTTCTTTTAAAAAGATCTAGCTATAATGTCCTTTTGCAGCATGTCCTGTAGTGCTGCCTGGCATTTTGCGAGTTGTTTCTGTTGTATTCTGTTCATGCAATTTTTCCGGTTGCTGTACATTTAAAAGTATAATCCAGTATTTCTTGTAGTCCTCATCATGTCAAGTGCTTTGGAGTTACGACTTTTCCTTAAAGCAGCATGTCAAGTGGTCTTTGTGTAGGGTTATCTTGCGTTTCCACGTCTCCCCAAACTTAGCTGATGCGCGCGTCTTACAATTTAGCTTTACCTCTGCGTCTGCAGGAGAAACCATGAGATTTGCCTTCGACGCTTTTTTCCTTCACACCAAAAGAGTGGCGATGTCGTCTGGGTCATAGTGCCGTACTTTTTATACTCTGTCAGGTTACACACACTAAAGTAACTACTGTGTAGCTCTGTGTTCAGAGCGCGTTAAAAACCGAGAGTTTATTGCAATGCGCTTCCCAGATATTTAAATTTGAAATGGTTTTAGACAGACACTGGCAGACAGAAGTGCTATGTTCAAAATACCGCCCATCCCCTTGGTTATGTATTCAATTAAAAGGATATTTGATGGAGCGTATTGAACGTTCCTCGGTTAATAAAACTATAATCTTCGGGGACAAATAATAAACGTGTATCTTAATTGTCATGCATAAAACTATAGACACGAAAAACACACTTTCATGGTTGTCAACAAATACAAGCAGGCTTTAAAGGGTGAAACTACATGGGAACGGAGCGTTACAACCATGAATGTGTAAAAATAAAATGAACGTGTAGTTGGCATTAGCCATCAAAAAGACAATGTATACAAACGCCTTTATGAGATGTGAGAAATGTCAGCACCAGGTCATCACCTCCATCTGAAAATTAATGCAATAAACTTTCAAGTACTTCTGTATGAATAAAGCATCAAAACAAACAAAAACTCCAAATCACAGTATTTTATTGAACAAGATTCTGCTACTTTAACACAGAATATTAAGAGTATTCTTCAACATCGCCACATTACTCCTACCAAGCTTTCTCAGGTCCACAACAAAAGGTCCCCTTTTCAGTGTTTTACTGTGGTAGATTATCATGACGGAACACCACTCGGTATTACATTTCTAAAGACTTATTTCATACCCCGCGAGCAGGGTGAAAATTGAAAATGCTATTGGATTATAAAGTCAGAGGCACGTGAAAATCAAATTAAACACTTGAGCAGTCTACGCGGGGGCCGGTGCTCAAAAGAGCTGCAGCGGGACGCCGTAAATTCAGCCCACCGCCTCTGAAACAACTTCGCAGACGGTGGGCAGGAAGCACCTCTACCTACTTTCACTCACAGACCCTAGGTAAAAAAAGAAATCTCCTTGTGTGCTCTGTTTTATTCAAACATTCTGCCTTGGAGCAGTTTCCATTTATTAAGACCTTTGGTTGCGTTTCTTAGCGTCATGAATTTCTACGCAATTATTGTAAATTATGCTGCCATGACGTAATCAGGGAGCGTGCGCCACATTTGTGTGTGCAGCTCACAGCTGACTCACACCCCTCTGGGGCTGAGTGTCAGATAAGACCATTTGACAGCATTGCAGCTATACTGGGGCACTACAGTGCTCTGAATACCTGCCTGTCTGCTCTGGCAGTCATTTCTTTTCAATTCAGTTTATTTTTATATAGCGCCTTTAGCCACAGAGCTGCCCCAAGGTGCTTTACAGTTATTGGAAATGAATTACAGTTATTAGAAAACAATTACAGTTATTGAAGTAGAAGCACATGTTTATTCTTTCCCATCCATGTCATCTTCCTTATCAGTTTTGTCGTTGTACCATAATTTTTCATAACATAGTGAAATAGTTTTGGAAAAGGTCTAACAAGACGTGGGTGATATGGCAAGGCAATGACGACCAACAGAACTGAACAGCAAGCACTTATTGTAACATTCATCTATAAGAGGTGTAATGAGAAGTGGTCAAGATCATTTCCAAACAGAATGTGAAATATCTTGAAGCTGAAATTTGAAAAAAAAAAGAAAAAAGCATCACTTCAAGTCATGAATGTATTGAGCAAAGGAAATACAAATATTTCTCACCAAACGACAATGGTGAAATTATCTCCAATATGAAAATACTAAATTTCAGCAAAGGTTTGAAGTTGCTATATGTAAAATTATAGCATATATGTAGAAATTAATCACTCAAGTGTTAAAACATAAGTACATGAAGGAGACAATATTTGTAATTTTTGCAAGTTTTCCAGCATGTTAATTGTAAGAAATACTAAGCTTGTATAATACAAATAGAAGTGTACATGGGAATAAGTTTCCAGACTGATGTACGGTATTTAATTTCTTTGGTAGACTAGCGCCATGACTACCAAACAGACTACATTTAATTAGATCTGCAATTGCTCATTTGCTGTGATGCCAGTCTTTCACTAGTGATCAGCTGTCCTCCTAGCAGAATGAGTTTGTATATTTCTTTTTAGCAGTTCTTGCTGTTCCAGGGATACCCAATTTGAGCAGCTGTTGGTCTTTGTGTAACTCCCAGAAGATATACATTTCCATTAATGAAATGGCTGAAACCGAAAACATAACTCCAGTCTTAGATATATTATCTGTAATAACCTATGTAGTTTTTGATATACATGTAAATATATTACCTTTAATTTCCCAATATCCATCCATCCATTCATCTATCATCCACCCACTTATTCTGTTTGCATGGTAGTGGATGGCCTGGATCCTATTTCAGGCAGGCTCAGGCATGAGGCTGTGCACACCCTAGATATGGCAAGGCACACACACACACACACACACACTCACACACACACACACACACAAAGGGTAATTTGGATTGCCCAATCAACCTAGCCTCCTGAGGAAACTGGAGAAACCCACACAAGCAAAATGAAAACATGCAAACTCCACACACAGTGCCAAGAACCCATTTGAACTCTACAAGCGTAAGCCAACAGTGCACCCATCTCTATATATACAGTAACTGTGTAATTTCAAAAAATACAGTAGTCAGTCATCTTCTATACTGCTGCATCCTGTTAAGCATTACAGGGAAGCCTGGAGTCCAGAAAACATAGGGCAGGGCAGGGCACCAACCCACTGTAGAGCACACACACAACAGGCAATTTGGACACACCAATTAACCTAACCTGCATATCCTTGGACTGTGGGAGAAAACCCAAGAACACCCACCCAGCACAGGAAGAACACATAAACGCCACGCACAGAGACCCAAGGCGGGAATCAAATCCCAGGCCTGCAGATACAAGGTGACAGGGCTAACCACCATGCCAACATGCCACCTAGAGATGCTATTGAATTATTTATCATTTCTCCCATATGGTTACAAATGATAATGATAATTACAATATATTAATTTTTACATTTCAGGTCTCATCTTTACCTCCAATAATTCCATTCCATACACTATAGTCAGCATTAAAGTTCAACTGACACAGCCTTGTCTAAAGAAAATTAAAATAAATAGTTTCATCAACTACAGTATCTGCACCACTATTCACTTGAACAAGCTATATTGACATGTTGTAATTTGGACAGGCAATGTGCGATCTGAAATTAGAATGCCTTCATATAAAACTCAACTGAGAAAAAACATGATTTTTTTGACATACTTCATATTTCTAGCTTTGAAAAAGGAAAGTGTTTTGATTAATCATTATTTTAAAAAATTTAACAATGCTCCTGGAATTTTACATCTTGATTTATACTATATTGGGTTTTAAATGGTACTGTGTTTGACAGAGCAATTTGTCAGTAGCACAGGGATTTTCCAGTTAGGATAACCCACTGTTTTACTGTCCTTGTTCCCTTGCACCCTTGCAATTTAATCAATTTTTCTCTGTTTACAGTATATATATATATATATATATATATGTGTGTGTGTGTGTGTGTGTGTGTGTGTGTTTATTTGAAGGGAGTCTATATCCACTGGAATATACTTGTTTTTTAGTGTAGTGTATATATTCAGTTTTGCTTATAAACCCTCTCCAGGCTTACCTGTGTGGGCCATACATAATAGCATGTTTTCAGTGTCAAGATGGGTCTCAGTCACAGTAATGTTAAATATCAATCATGAACTGGATTTTAGCAAGACTGAGTCACAAACATAAAACCCAAGAAGCATTTTAATCATACAAGAAGCATAGGTAAGAGTGTGCAATCTGTCATGATCAATTTCCCTAAAGACCACATGAGAAAAGCAAAATGTCCTCTAAGCAAATTTCACAAAACTTTGCATCGGCAGAACTGCTACAGAGGACTACTCAGGGGGAATAAAGCTATTGTGTACCAGACAGGATTGGTCAGGATATTTTACTTACATTGTAATGCACAAAATTATTCGCTGATTACTAAGAAACTTCTGCTAGTCAGAGTAGAGTGTGGTACAAAAAGAGAATTGTTGTCAATCCTATGTGGTTAGTCATACATTTTTAATCACTTTCATCATTTTATTGAATGCATGACTTTGTCCCAGTGCTGCACTTTGTTATTGTCATGAACTTAAAGTTAACTAGTTAACTGTCTCTGTATACAATGTATTCCATCATTACTATATATAACATTTTTTCTGCCTCTTGGGAATTTCAGCAGTCACTCTTGGTGCTCAGTTTAGACATGACAACAGCTGTTCTGTTCCCACCACTGCTATGTTCCTTTGGTTTCATAGTGACCTTTGAGAATCTCCATCCATCCATCCATCCATCCATCCTACAACAAGCCTCTGATCTCAGTCGGGGTCACAGACATGGTTTAACTCAGAAGAGTTATCATGAGACTTACTTATCAATTATATTCACTTTAATTTATATTATATTTAGACTGGGGTGGTAAACAGGGTGGAAGACCGAAACATCTTGTTTCACCCTTATTCTTATGTTATTTTATTCTAATCCTCTCCAGAATGACTATCCATTGGAGATTCTTTGTCATACTTATCTATTTCACCCTTTTCATTTGCAGAGACATTTTAAATCACGTGATTTTTACTAGCATACTAAATAAGAACGAGAGCCCTACTGGAACAAAACAACGAACGAGCAAACCAATAAAATGAATCAATGTATAACACTGCAATTATGTTTGTTGTAGATATTTTCTTCTATTATTTTGTCCAAGTATGAAATAAACAGGCCACAGTAATTCTTCAGAGAATGAAAAGAAGAAATTTAACTGAACATATTACATAATGCCACACTCTTTGCTCCTGTATGCATGTATAGTTATGTCAAGGACAGAGAAAGACTTGAAATTTCTGCAGTGGTCTCTGTAGTATTAAACACATTGGTTTTACAAATGATTTTTAAGACTGGTTGTTTGAAGCTAGTTGGTTAAATCACTCATCCTACCCTTGCACCATAAATTCGACTGACTAAATACAAGCCCTAGGTGTACTAGCTGACACATGTATAGCTCCCAGGAAAAACAGCGCCATAATCCAGTGTGTGCAACAGTCTGTCTTCTGACTTTCTTTTTTCTAGAGGTCTTTTATTATTTTCCTTACATTTTCCTTTAGGGAGCTTTCTTGTCACTAAGTTACCTTTTTCAGCTGTTTTTTTCACTTTTCTCCATCAGCCTTCTGGTTTTATGTTTGATTTTTCCTATTCTTTTTTATTATTATCTAGCTGCAGTTGTACTGTTTAAATGCTTTTGGTGACTGGTGAATTTCATATTGTTTTTTTTTTTTTTTTTTTTTTACATTTTTATGTATTCTTACATGTTTATTTTTTTATCACCTTTAAGTCTGTCCTTCTGAATTCCCTTATCAAATTAATGTATTTATGCACCATTGTTCTTTAATTAATGAAAACTTTCTTAAAACTACTAAAGCAATTTATATATAATATAAGTTATATTTTATGTACTAAGAAGTTTTTTTTTGCACACTCCTTATTATTAAACATAACAGTATATGTTATGTAAAACATTTTATATACATTACTTAAGAATTTATTTCATATAAGTAGAGAATGAATGGAAATATAAACGTGCAAAACAAAATTCTAAAGGATATTAATTTGTATCCTCTCCATCTGACAGGCAAAGGTGACTCCTGTAAAATAAATTACTTAATATACTACGTACATGGTTTTCTAACCTTTTTGTACTCTGCATGTTCACCTGCTCGTACATCTTCTGCTAGCTTGTAAAGCAGTTTCAGATAAAAAAAGAAGTTCACCCTAATGTGAAGGGACCATAAACCAGATCACAGATGGGCTTTAGATTTAGATTTAGTTTTGCAACATTAAGTTAACATATGTCTTTTTAATGTTCTCAGTCAATTACTTGTCAGTCTCATTCCCTTTATATTTAAAATATTCATCTCATATATAGCATCATAGTAGAATATTGCCCCTTTTCATTGACTAAAACCAAAGCAAAAGAATATTGTTTTTCAATTTTTTTGCTACACCTGCATAGGGAGTACAAAGTTATACAATGGTCTGTGGGTCAAAAAAGCTATCTCTACAACAAATAGAATAGTATCAGCATAATGACAGTTTAAAAATTGGCTACCTGTAGAATCCTGATAATGAAAACACATCGCATGTCCATGCAATGTAAAGGAAAGGCAGAGTATAATACAAAATAAAAGACAGAGAGACTAGAATAACTGCAAGTATCACAACCTTGTAATATCTGTATTAGAAACCACTGCTTGTAAGGATTTAAATCTTCATAAGATAAGATCTGCAGTTTCTTCTGTAAAGCGCTTTGAGATACCTTGTTGTAAAAGGCACTATATAAAAATTAATTGAACTGAATTGAATTAAACAGTATGTGATGATCAAGGCTGGAGGTTTGTTAATGTACTGAGCTAATGTTTTAGAGGGAAGGACTGTCCCTCATGGATCTGGCTAAGCAGAACTGGCCTGTCTGTCAAAGACAGCAGATGATTCATCACAGAAAGCAGACTGCGTCTTGCAGTTTGAAGAAATGGACTGTCTCTCAGAGAACAGAATATGGAGAAACAGACTGTCTCACAGGATAGAACATGAACAACCACTCTGTCCATTAAAAAAACCAGACGGTCCTTCAGAGAAAACGGTCTCATATATTCAAGAAAAGGATTGTGTTTTAGAGAAAGGTCTAGCAGACACTGTAGCAGAATGGACAATGGAGAAAATGTCCTCCCAGTCACTTTTGTCCTTTACTGATGCAATGTTACAGACCTAATATCTGTTCAACGCAGGTCAGTATATGTTAATTTGCAGGCTGCTCCTACAAAGCTTGTGGGAAGAGGATCTGAGACAGTCTGACATATTCTGACCCAGACACTACCTATAAGTGCATACAGTGACAGGTGTGGATGCATAATGACAGGTGATAGGTACCTACACACAGAATTCATCCAAATCACTTAGATTTAAGAACTTATCCATGCCACTGAACTTGACTGTTCTTCCATCTCCATGCATTTAATTATACATTCACAGCTTTGAGCCGTCTGCATAAAGCTGAAACTCTGAGTCCCTAAGCCCAGCAGGACCTTGAAGGGGTAACTATGATCTAGACATTATGCAAATAATGGAAAATTACAGCATGAATAAAGGTATAGACATAAATATTGCACTAACTGGGCAACAAATAAATTTGGGGAAATATCATTACTAATGTGAAAATGTAACTGTTAAGGCTGAGTATGTCAGCTGTCAGGAATCACAACTATGTGTGAATTTGTAAAAATTTGATGTCAGAAAAAGAAGAGTGTAAAAAAGTCACACAGCTACATGAACCAGTGGCAGCCTTTTTGGAAACAGGACTCATCTTCCAACGAGAAGGCAAAGCTCACATTGCAAATCAACAGGCACTCTAGGGCCGAGGTGCAATCTCCACAACAACTTCTTGTCACCCATCCGGACAGGTGCGGCATGCGAATGAGATGTGCCATCTGTGCTTCTCGAGCTAACTCCCAGGGAGAGGTTAACGGATGGAATCGAACGGGAACACCAGCTCGCTAACGACCTGTGAGGGGGACTTGGACTGCGAAAAAGAATGCTACGTAGACCACTGTCACAGCGACATGTTACTTTGGATATAATAACAGCTGAAGACAAAACGTAACTCGCCACCGTACTTTCCCAAGGCGGTTAAAGTAGACAAGTGCAGTTTAGATTTTGTTTAGAACATTAACAGCAGTTAGTGCTGTTAATTACATAAATTGCTCAGGTGAACTGACGACAAAGTAAAAAAGACAAGACAATATAACATTAGAAATGACGTGCCTTGTTGCATCTGATTAGGGTTTTGTAAGAATCATTTTGCATTCCAAACTGTAATCACTATCAACAGAATTACACAAACCTGTTGAGACTTGACAAAGTAAGGGAAGAGTTAATGTTTTTGAAACACATTGTTTGAAACAAAAGCAATAAATCTGTTTCCACTTTTTTGTTTTTTAGTGTTTGATATTTTATAGCAAGAGTAAATAGTTCCATACAACATCAAATTGAGACAATTTTGATTCCATGTTGATTGAAGAGGCAATGAGAAGAATAATCTGTGAGGGTAGGTAATGTATAGAAATTTTATCCAGCTGTTCCTGAGAGGAAGGTGCTGGCAGTCAGCAGAAAATCACACACCTCAAAGACTCGCCAAGGTAATGCCCTGCCTCTCCTCTCCTCTCTCTGCCTACTTTCCTGTGATTTTCTATCTCAGCACTGGAAGTGTGAAACATCTGTAGTGCCCTGTTGTCTTACAACACAAGTTCCCTGGAGGGACTTCACACCCTAAAAATTCTTAAGATGTTTTTGGGCACGGAATGCTTACCACTTCATGAGTCAGAGATGTGTGTGCAGTCTGTTTATGGAAGACTTCACCAATCCTTAAAAAATTAAGCAACCTGGTAATAAATTCATTTTACGTTGAAATTAGAACGTGAAATCAGTACACTCACAATGACCTGTTGCAGTGTACTAAACTATTTCCCAGGCTGGGTTCAATTTGGTTACATAAGAAAATGTCTTACATGTGACTTGGAATTATAACAAGGCTGTAGGAGGCTGGCGCATATTTTATGTGGTGCTGTGAAAAAATAGCCGATCAATCATGGTTCAACATTACAACTTAGCAATCAATTTATCGTTAAGCATATACACACACCTGCATTTAAATTGGGCATTCCTCTTTCAGCAAATAAGTTGCACCTAAAAAATAAATAAATTCATTTATTTTAAAATTACTTAAAATAGAATGCTGCTATTAAATTTAATAAAGAAATTCAGGGTGCTTTATATACCTAAACTCAAAACATAGTACAAGCACCCTGTATAGTTCAGTTAAAAGTGGTCAATAGTGTTTTCTGAAATGGTTTATACAGGAAGAAAAACTATTCCAAAGGCACCACTGTTCAGTTTTAAAGCATTAATACCACCCACAAAAAATGTATATGACACAAGTATCTAATGTGTGAAAATGATCAACAAAGCTTCATAAAGAAATTCAAATTGAAAACAGATGGAACCGATCTGAACTCTCAAGGCAAGTTCATGTACAAGACAAAATGCCTTTCAGCAGCAAAGTGGCAACATATGAAAACTACACCCATTAAAGTCTCAAAAATAGAACCTACAGTGAAGCAGGCTAACGGTGTCTTGCTGAGTTTTGACTGAAGGGCTAGACTGATCGCCAACGCTCACAGAATCAAATGGCAACCACAGTACAGCTGGGAGACAGACAGCAAACACAAGCAATATGATATTTTCCTTCAGCAGTGCACCATTTCTGGTTCAAAAACTGAATCTCCATTAAGGCATAATAACAGATTTCAGATATACAGAGGTTCTCTTTTCATGTAACTCTAAACTGCTCCCAACAAGGTTTGAGTTTGAGTGGATATACCTTCCATCAGGGAATGTGTCATTGGTCTAAATGTGCAATACTGTCTGTAGTCAATTTAGGCATAGATGAAGATAACTGACATCAAGAATTAATAATCAATCCTATGTTCTGGTCCAGTGCTTCTAGTGAAGCATAGATGCTGTTGAAAGTAGAATTGCACCACCTTATATGCAAGCATAGGAAACAGTATGCTAAAGTATTCACTGCTCTTAGATTAATCCTCCCAGGAATGTAATATTTCTAAGTGGTTTCAAAGCTTGTCTGAATTCATGATGTTCATCTTATATGGCTGCCCATGGCAACATTACCCAAGCAAAGTGGTAGACACACAGAGATGCTGCAAGGAGTGGAAAACTGCACTAAGATTCAACCACTTGTCTGTGGTGGATAAAGCAGGACATTTCACATGACACTTAAGCCTCTAAACTGCAGACCAGTGTCTGGTGCTCTGGGCTGGGCTAATACGAATTTTACATGTCTAACATACTGGGCCTGCAAGTACAATACAGAATATGATTTATATATATACTGTATATACATATATATGATTTACTGTGCACATATAAGTACTTATAAGGAATACTGTGTAAACTAGAGAAAATTTCTGTTTAGTGACTTCAAGGGGCAGTATGAAATGATAATGTGATGTTTAACTATTCAAAACAGCAAATACCTCTTTTGACTTTTGACCCTGCTTACAGAGCAGGAGTTTACAAGAGGACATTTGCATTGAAATTCAGTTAACAATGCTTCAAAAGTTCTTTAATCATGGATCAATACAGTCAAATTTTGCTGTCCAAAAAAATCAGTGGGACAACACAGCAGAATTCCAAAATCTGTCTGCAGGTTTTTAAACGTCATTATTTCCAAACAGTAGCAAGGACAAATGTGCTTTGGTGATAGCAGAATTCAAGCAAGGCAGGTTCTTGCTGATGCAGAACAATGTTAGATCTTGGTCATGATTTTTAATGTGGCAAATAACGTGCAAATGAAAGAAAACTCTGAGAAGCAAATATCAAATTTCTTTCTACATTAAAAAGTTAGAGTTTTCATAAAGCTCAGCACAAGAGACTGCACAGCCAAGTAGCCGCCAAGACCAAGAGCTGATGGTATATTGACGCACACAGTGTGTTCTTGCCACTCAGTGTTTAAGACATGCACCTTATGCCTACTAGTCAATGAGACAAGGCCCTCTGGAGAAGCCCCCCGGAGACACAGTATTGATCTCAGATCAAGAAGACAGAGAGAGAGAACAAGGCAGGGAACTGCTGTACTCGATACAAATCAAAATGATGCAACAACCGCCCTGATTTTGTCATTACACACATTTCAGTAGCATTTAGAGGTTGCTTTCATGCAGCATTGTGGGACAATGCAGGAAAAAAATTTCTAAACTGATGTAAATGACGCATTCTTTGTGTAGTACCTCCCATAGGTGTCCCTGACTGATATGCAAACAGTTCAGTGCCTTCTTACTTTTTACCTTAGTCTGATGTTAGTTAGTCTCACTGTTCCCTCTTGACTGGCCATCTGGTAGGTAGTGTATATTTATAAGTACATGTACCTGTATGTGCCAGTATTTCCTTATAAGAACATTATATTATTGCATATTTCAAACAATTTCACCACGTTCACAATATGCAAAACATTTCCCCCATTACAACGTGCATGGTAATTTTTTTGCTATGGAGAAATCTTTAAATTCCAGCCTGGGAATAATGCAATGTTAGGGAAAAGTGATACAACCTGAATTTATAAGGTACAATAAATGCTACACCAGAAAAAGTATGTTATAGCTGCCACTTTTTGGTAGACTGTTTATTTATGGCATCCCAACTGGAATACACATTGAGTAGGGAAAAGTGTGGGGCAGGTACTTTGAGATGAAGTGAACCTATGGTTCATTACCACAAAATGTTTTCTAAGAGCTGAGAAGTGGGGCTGTACAAGCTCATTATCACCCTCACCTTGCTGCTATTTCAATGTCAGGAGATGGCAGAAGCACAGGGGCACCAATACAGCATATTAAATAATTAAGTATAGTCTCAGGAAACCAAGCCAATTTCCTTGTCAACTTAAGCAAAAGACTTTTGAAAATGCAGCATTTAATGATGGAACTAAGGCATAACCTCTCTGACCCAGTGGTATAGATGCTTTATGTAAATAATTTACAAAGATTGTGTGTGTGGGGGAGTGCACTTGTTTTTAAAACATTCATAACTTGAGATCAAGATTTTCCTTTTAATCTTTTTCCTAAATTTATCTCTTACCCCCCTGGTTCCAAAGGTTCTCTGAGTTTTCTTCTGTAAAACCAGGATTATTGTTCCAATACTAAGATATAGGCCTATTCAGTGCTAAGCTTACTTTGAGAACAGGCAATATAAATTAGATTAAAAGTGGTGATAATGAAAGAAAACAAAAAAACTTAAACTGAAAGAACAGATATGAAGATAAGCTGGAAAAAAATCTCAGCGTGGTGCAAAGTCTTGAAGTGTTTACAAATTAGAAGAGTTGAAGGTGTCCAGACCAAACAGAGACCAACTAGGCACAGGGTGCAAAAGTGAATTTTTGATGCTGTTTTCAAACAGACCAAAGCTCACCCAGAAGACCCATATGCACTATGCCTTGTTCTTACATTTATCTATGCAGCAGGTGCCCAAAGCCATTTCCAAGTTGATATACGCAGCAGAAAATGCATCAAACAAAGTGCAAAATGCAGGGTGAACCCTGAGTGTTATTTTATGTACAAAATTCTAAAAACAACAACAGCAACAACAATAGTTATAATATCAAAGTAGTAGAAACTGCATAAAAGTATAATGCACTGAAGGAAGCAAAGAAATCTTTGTCAAATCTTAGTCAAAAACAACATGTAATTAACAAAGGGAAGCGCGTGTGGGGGTGGTATTAAATATCACTAATGAGAGCATTTAGTGGGTGGGATCATGTGCTGTCTGTTACTGAGTGGTTTAAAAAGTAATTCCCCATTACATTATTGATTCCATTAGGTTTAACTGGGCAGCAATTGAGCTACCATGGGTTTCAAAGCCTGATGTCATGCATTATAATTAAACAGCCTTTATAAGAGTGGAGCAAGGGTTTAGTTTGCAGAGGGGGGTGGGAAGAGCCACAACTACTCAAGTGCCCCCCCTCCCTAAAAATGCATATTTAAAAAAAAATTACAAAAATGCAATGAAGTTTAACATCAATGGTCTTAAAATACACTATTTCTTCACAGAGATTAAATACCTCAAAGAATTTAACATCATACACAAAAAGTTCAGAAACAGCTAACTACACTGACACCTATACAAATGCATTTACAAAAATATTACAACACGTTACCCTCAAATGTGTTATTTGTTAACAGTTGTCAAGTACAATTTTACCAGCATCCAAACAAAACAAATACGAAATATGTGCACAGGCAGACCAGTAGATATAATCTCATTCCATAAAATATGTACCATGTGTGTAGGATGTGCTTTGTAAATTACAAAATGTCAAAAAGAAAGGTATAACAACACACCGATAGGATATTATCAAAAAAGTCTGTTACTTACCAAAGAGATGACATGAAATGCACCCTGATGATTCCAGACCTTCTTTCTACCAGACAAAATATTTTGACATATATTTAATTACTGTGTATTATGGTATACTGTATTCAATTTTACAATTCATTACAATGTCATCCTTCTCTTGTATTCCTTGGGAAACTTAGCAACTACTGTACTTTGTCCTTGTCGTGACATTCTCAGTGGAGAGAGTGGAAACATGGCCTGGGTTCAGTTGACTGTTTTACATGGAGACCTTACTATAATGTGTAAATTGTGAGAAATTCGTGAAACACCAGTATAAAATTGTGAGCTCGCAAAATTTATTAGGATTTTCTTGTTTGAAAAAAATCTTGGACAAAGTGTATTTTGACTTTATTCTCAGAATATTCTGACTGTATTGTCGGAACTTTTTTTTTTTTTGAGTGTCCCAAAACGGTGTCGTAGCAGCTATAAACTTCGCTATCAGTATTCCGGCAAGAACCCCATAATGTAATATGTATTTATTTAATAAAATACTTACACTCTGTAGTGATGTCCTCAGAAGTCCCGGCCTCTATATTGTCGAGAAACTCGTAAAAAAGTGAGGATTTTGTAGTCAAAAGTCTTCCCTCCGCATACACGTACCACAGTTGTACTGTTTCTTCATATTTGAACCGTTAACGGTCGTAATTCAAGCGCGAGCTAATGCTGCGCGTCGTAACCGTTGTGACAAATCCTTTATCTAACGTTCATCTAACGTACTTACAATTAAGTTATTTTTTTGGTGCGTTTTAGTAAACTTAATTACATTAATTACTTTTTCTCATATTGAACAGACATAAAATATGAATGAGATTAAGCTCGTGAGGGACTTCAGACGCTGGGATCTCGGTTGTTCGTCCATGTACTCTTAGAAATATGTAATTTTGAATTAACATTAATTTGTAATACGTGCGTGAATGTGATGCTCTGTCAGTGCCTGCCGCAGCCTTTATAGTTCTTGCTCTTAGGCTTTTAATATAATAATCGAACATCCATATTACTCAACACAGCAAGCTTATCAAAATATTTTTCATATTTCAATACATTCATAGCATCAGGGTCTTAAATTGTTGGCAGTGACCACAGCTATGAAGGTCATTTTATAAATAAAGAACTGATCCAATGTCTCTATGGTAACATCAAAATATCTTGATCAAGCTTCACATAACTAATGTTATATAACTGGTACTGACATGTCCCTATAGTATTACAGTCATTGTTGTAGAACAGATTCGATTGTTCATTCAATTGTTGCTCAGATTAATAATGCCGCAAACAACAATTGACATGTAATCTCTAAGGCTGTGTCATAGCATGATGAATATATATGTTTTGCCCC
The DNA here is from genome assembly GCA_025773905.1 of Chitala chitala. Classification (NCBI taxonomy): domain Eukaryota; kingdom Metazoa; phylum Chordata; class Actinopteri; order Osteoglossiformes; family Notopteridae; genus Chitala; species Chitala chitala. The sequence goes on along the minus strand of JABJVR010008325.1, from coordinate 19,520 downwards.
CATTTCATCAGCCTCACACATGTCCATCCTACAGTGATGCTTTAAATGTTGGACATCCTAAATAGTGATGGAGCACAGTGATTCAGCCTGGCCCCCTGATGGGGCCACCACCTGGTGGTACCACAGCAGTGGAAATGGGCACCATGGCCCACGCAGTGTGGGAGTTGCCACGACAGCATTTTCACTTTAATCCCGAGTGCTAACTATGTTGTGCAGACCGCTCCGTGTGGCACACCAGTGACAGTGCCAAATCTGTGAACCTGTACATTGATGTAAGCTCATCCTTGGCTACACGGAAAGAATTTCAGAGTCACTGGCGGCTTTATTTTTGTCTTCTGGAGCACGTGTCAGTGCTGCAACCGCACAAGATTGGTGTGGTTTTACCAACTGAAGCACAGCAGTCAAGGTGAGAAAGACTCTTATTTTGGTACATTCTGTTTTGTGGAGGGAAAAAGTGTTGCTGTAGGTGTTAACATCGATGACTCCAAACCCATCAGTTAGAGGGTGCAGCATCGGGAGTCCGTAACAAGTGTGTTGTTATCCTGCTTGTTGTATTCATCTCCCATAGACTGGAAACATTAAAATATTGCTGCCAATCTTGCTAGACATACAGTGTTCATGCTTGTTTGCATGTTCATATCTGTTGTGTGTTGGAGAGTTAAGACTGCTCATCGCTGACTTAAAATTGAACTGGCATTAAAAATATTATCAGAATTCTCTCACACCATTCTTTTTGTGGATATGTATTACACCACCCCTGTTTTCAGCAAAACTGGGAAACTTCTTTCCACCATTTGCATGGCACTGCCATCTGTGAACCTGATGCTAGCGACTGTTGATGATGAGATGACTCCAGCCTTGAGTTTTTGCCCAAATACGCAAACGCAAGTCTACCCGGGGCTGCGGTGGGTTCAGAGCACTGCAGTGTCAAATCTAATTATCATGTACATTTTCATGGCAGACAAGACAAACCCCACCTCATCAAGCATACCTCAGTTTTCTTGTATGATACCAGTAATGTTAAACAATGTCTTTCATACGCCTAATAGCAGCCTTTCAGGTTATTAGTACCAGAAACACCATGGCAAATACAGCAGTTTATTTGCCAAATTTCAAGAGCATGCTGGCACATGTTAAAGTACTGTATGCCAAGTTACTTACTGGAATATTGTCGAATTGAAACACCCCCCCCCCCTTTTTTTCTTTTTTCCATTCTGCAATCAGCTTCATAGTCAAAACTGGGCAGAGAAACCTCGTCAGTCTAGTAACGCTTTCTTACAGTCACGTAGCGTGCTAGAATTCTTATATTACCTTCTGTTCCAAGTGCACCGCCTCTTTCTGCCAACCAGGTTACAGAATGATTTGCATTGAATTCTGGGATACTGATCAGGATCTCACACCTAACCCATAACACCCACACCATCATACAGGCCAGCAGGAAGCAGGGGATGAGTCTATATCACGGGTGGTGTGCTAAAAAATCTAAAATTGGGGAGAGGAGGACATAATGCTGCGAAGAAGTCAGAGAAATGTAAACATTATAGCTCAATACTTATTTCATTATTTCAGGATGAAACAGTGTTAATGGGTGTAGCAAATAAGCTGAAAGACAATATCTATTACCACAATATAAATTATTATCAAAGTCAGTAAGTAATATACAAACGTCAGGCTTTACTGGTTTTTGGTGGCATCAGCTAACAGAAGTGGTTGTTAAATTAATGAGGATAATTTTTGCTCATTACTTTTATACGAGAAATGCTATGGTTTCAAATACTCAATTATCCGAAAAGGGCAGCTTTGACTACAAAACAATTTTGAGCCAAAAGATCTGAGGTCTCTATCAAAAGGTTTGCTAAGATTATTAAAGGACATGATTGATACAGCTCATCTTGGTATAGCATGTTAAGTTTATAAATGTTTTTTCTTTAAAAATTATAATCATGGTACTTCTGAAAGGCATAAATGTGTGACATTTTTTGTATGTCCTACTAAAAATGTGTAATAGCTTTCTGTTTTTAGGAATCAGTCACAAGAGGAACATACTGAAATTATGGTTTATGAACGACAGGTTTCATTCTTAACGAGCAAAAACTGGTGCTCAACTATTACAAAATGTAGGTTAGCTGTTCCTTTCATACGCAAACAGTTTCACGGTCAATATGTTATTTTTGCTTATAAATTCTTGAAGCAAGTCAGTCTTTTTGCCAGATTTTTGGTTCACACTTTTTCTCGTAGCACTTGCAACAGAAAGAAATATCTTGCAGTGCATCATGGGAAAGTGTAAAGCATCAGTGGTTATCCCACCCCCAACTTCATTTTACTCATCCAGTGGACATGATTCAGCTTTCAGCTCTGGCATTTTACCTCCTATCTTTGGGTTTTTTCCTGTATTGTAGCTACTGCAATATACAGGGCAGGTGCTGCTTCTTTTACCTCACCTGTGTCATGACAGCACTGATGGTTACAACATTGTTTCCTTTCACACTAACGAATGGTGTGTCTTACATATTTGCCTTTTCGCCGCTTGATACAACTTCTCTTTTATAAACTCTCACTTCCAGCAATCAAGAGTTTTGACTTCTTTCAGCGATGTGTGCAATTTACCTTTCATGTCAGTGACATTCAGAAATCTTGCATATCTCCCAGAGTATGCATTTAATTGGGCTCCTGTTAATGTGTGACATTTTAATTGGTATAAAGAGAGGAAGATATACTTGGAAAATAATGAAATAAACTGTGGAAAAATGAAATGCAGTGGATAGTGTTTTTCCTAGGATATGGGGATGGAAAACTAATTAGCTACACTTCTGCTGAACATCCTGTTAGAACAAGGCAGCTTGACACGGTGTATATCACTGCCAGTTAGTTTTAAACCGGAGCGTTGTGACAGATACCTGACATACAAAAAATACAAAGTTAAAGCATGGCTGTCTGACCTTTCATAAATCAAGAAGCAAATTGCTCTGTGATATCTTGTGTCTGTTCCATTAAACTGGGAAAAAAGGCCGTGAATATGTAATGCATAGTGCAATGAATCACATCTTCAATGGCATAAAAGTATTAAACATGAGGGCCGTGTGCTTCCGCGGTGTTTCTAATAACTGATCAAAGGCACTTTAAGTTCAGTCTGCACATCTGGTGTGCGCACTGTGTCCTTCTCGCTTCAGAGACCGCTGTGAAAGCTGCATGTAGCTGTGCTAAAATGATGCATGGGGGCCATAGTCACGGAAACGTCAAAGGCTGCGCGTTAAGGTAGAAAAATGCCCTTGAGCATCTCAGTCTCAAGATCCCTAACGTGTTTCGGCATGCCTTTGTCTAAATGTAAACGCATGTTTGAAATAATCAACTTTAATACAACACAACCGGCCTGTTGAGGTTACTGCATCTGCCTCTGCTTATGCCTTGAGCTACAGGCACCGAAAAGATGTCTTTAGCAAATTATGAGAATCGATGAGGCGCTGGAACGAAACGCGGGATTCCCACGGGAAATCGACAAACGGCGATTTGCATCCAAGAATCCTTTTCCAGCTTAGGAGCATGTAATGCCCTTCAAGGCCATCTGCTGAAAAGCTGAAGGCATAAGAAGATCGACACTGAATAAAACCAACAGAGCAAGGAAAAAATATCCAGGAAACAACAGAACTAGAGAGAAAACAGGTCATATTTTTGCAGAGGTGAGTAGTCCAGCAGCTTTCTTTGTGTAATAGAATACAATGTTCGTCGTGATGAATTCTACTTGTGACAACCCTTTCATTCCATTTTAGGAGCACACTGGCTTTGCCTTATTTTTTCTTCTAATTTGATAATTGCTTGATATATGTATGTCAGCGTACCCACGTCACATGACCTTCTAATGCAATGGGTCTGCCGTCTCATTCACCTGTATGTAAACAAGTTATATTGATTCCTTTTAAATGCTATAAAATGTGTGTTAAGGTTCTTTTTGTCATTGCTCTGCTGATTCTTAGCTGTTCTTTCAGTGCTGGCCATATCAGTAGATGACGGCTTTCGTCGTACGAATGCCAACCAAAATTTAATTGAACCTACATTTATTCAGTATCTCAAAGGTGTATAGGATTGACAAAAAAGTAGCTTTTCTTTCAAGGCTTGTATTTTATCTTATCTTGGAAAATTTACAGTGGACCAACTACAATGTGGCCCTGCGGTGGGTTGGCGCTCCGCCCTGGGTGTCCCCTGCCCTGCACCCTATGTGTTCTGGGATGGGCTCCAGGCTTCCCCATGACCCTTCACAGGCTGCAGCGGTATAGAAGATGACTGACTGACTGACAACTACAATGTGATTACTACTGACCAAATGCTGTGGTTTTTGCAAACACTTCAACTTCACGTTGCTTAAGATTTGGTTCTTTTGCGTTCCACTTGAATTTTAATTTTAATTTATTTTTATATATTTTTTTTGAAGCACCATGCCACCATTTGCATTTGTGTTTTTATTGTAGGAGTACAAGGACTACAGGTTAGCCATGTACTGCAATACAGAGGTTAGCAGATTAACAAATGGCATCTCCAAGATCTGAAGGACATCATAGCAAAACCCAATATAGTTACCAATCTACAAATATTTACCAAAGATTTGTTTACAGAGCATTGTGGGAAATTACACTGCCATTCCAGATGATTATTGTTTTCCCTAATGATAATTATGTCTATTCTGAAGGACTCATCTATCACAGGACTCTCATAACAGTGCGACACCATCTGTGAATCCATTGTTTCCGTGTCACCAGTTGCGCGATATCCTTTTTACGGCAGTTAGTTTCAGTGTGATGGAAACCAGATTGGAGGCCGCCCTCCAGCGCAGCCCTGAAGAGCAGGTGACCTGGAGGTTCTGGCAGGCTGCTGTCAAAGTCAAAGACATCTGCGTAATCAAGATCTGAACTGAATAATGAAGAGCAGAACTGCCAAGACACCATGTCAGTATTAGTCATCACCCAACACTTCTCATATAAATGTTGAAAAACCTTCCAGATGAGAAGCACCAAAAAAAAACTGTGACATCAAGAGATTATACTGTTCTGACTTCAGCCTAATGTATTCAAAAAAGCCAAAACCTTTAGTGCTTATAGGCGTCTAAGCAACATAGTCGTATCTAAATTTAGTTTCTTATTTAAAAAGTGCTTAACATTGTTGTCCTGTCGTCACGCTGGGCTAATAAATTAGCTCTTGGCAGAAAAATATGAATTTACATATTGTCCCTTTTGCTTTCTTATCTAACATTTTTTGGCCCTGACCCATTTACAAGTAAGACAGGAAGCCATTGTTTAGAGGAGGTCATTTTAATTGCCATTAAAGATGAGATAGTATGTAGATATGTGTCCAAGATCACAGTATATGCTGTTTCCAGATGTTTTGAAGTTTGAAATGTTTGTAACCTTTCAAAAATAAATCTAAGCATTTACTGGATGCTATCTTCAGCTGATTACGGAAATCTGAGGCTGCAGGGCAGGTTTTGACCCTTGAACTATGACCCTTGAACTATGCACTAACATCACCTTTACTTATCACAGTCCTTGTATGTACCGAATAGTTTTGATTTGACTAGGCATCACCAAACACCTAAATTAAAATAATGAATACATTGCAGAGTAAATTTTCCTCTGTTGCCAAAGACATGAGCTTGGCTATTGGAGTTGAAGGGATAGTTTAGTAGGTTTTAAGAGGACTATAATTTGTACAGACAAATAAGATGTTTTAATAACTGCCTTCACAAAGCTGGTGATGTTAACCACGAACCGTTTTTTTTTTTTTTTTTTTTTTGTACAGACGCATGCTTTGAAACATCTCCATCCCATTCACGTTGCCGTCTGCTGCAAAGCCAAAAGGCAACTGCGGAACCGCACTGATATATGCATCTTCCGTGTCACCTTTAGCACCTTCAAGATTGTGTGCGGACAGGTGGTGAATTCCTAATATTAAAGGGCAAGTTTAGATTTGGAACCGGAAAAAAAAATTACTCGCAAATTGTGTCCTCTGGGTTTAATATTTTACACAGCATATTACAGGAAAAAAGATCCGGATATTTGAGCGGCCTGCTTTTTGTAGAATTTAAAAGCTTATCATCTCAGTTTCAAAACATCTTCTGCCACCTTGTGTATTCAATGTGGGCCTGCATCTGCTTAACTTCTGTCATGTTTTACACTAGTAAGATGGTACACAAGACAGATAAACACACAAATCATTCCAAAGTCCTCTAGCAGAACAATGATGATGAATCAGTGACCAGGTTTTCACTGTAGTTCATTTATTTTTGTCGTACAACTACAACATGTTGTCATGTTCGTACACTTGTTCAGAACAGCTGTTAACTCTTTAGTGGTTGTTAATTATATAAGGAGGATTGTGGGAGGAATTCCAGTAGCATATAATTTCCAAAAAGTTAATAATAATAATAAATAAATAAAATTATAATACAGCAGGCAGTACAGGAACCACTATATTGGGCATCATTTTTATGAATCACTTGTGGGAGGCACACACACACATACACACACACACACACACACACACACACACAGGACACCAATACAGTAGTAAGGTAGGGCAATAACTAAGTATTGTCAAGGTAACAGGATTTTAAAAACTACACAGACATTAAATAAGACAACCAAGCTTTCTGAGAGAATAAATACAAAAAAAGATACAATATGGCTGCATTTAAGCACTTGGTAAGTAGTTCATATCACCTTCCACTACCCGACATGTTATCTGCGTTATAGACAGTGTCATTTTTCACTAAAAACAGCACCGTGTGTTGTCTGTGCAAATTAGCAAAAAAAAAAAGCCTGCTGCAGTATAGTTTTAGCATTTTTAAAAAACTGATGTTTAAACCATGAAGCCCTAATATGTATGTATTGGCCATTGCCAAAGAGACAGGCATCATTATTGTAGAGAAATCCCATTTGTTTATACAGATACACTGATCTGACTGTGGTAACTTACTGAAACATGCCTCTTACAGGAACTCTTACCAGTTGCCATGACTCCTCAATGCACGTTCACAGCACATCCCATAATTTAGTGTAATCTCTAGCTGCGTAGTTTATCTCCCATTTGCATGTCACTCTATAACTGTACTTCAGTAAACTTCAGACGAGGAACTTTTTTTTTTACTGGATTCGGTTTTTAGGCCGCCTAATTTACACGCTGTCTAAAGCACTGAAGACATGTCTGACACGTCTGCTAATTACATGCTCCTCAAATCTATACTTTTGAGGCAGACATGCTACAAAAAAACTAATTACAGGCAAAAGACAATGCTGTGAAATAAAATATTTTGAAAAAGAGCCCTCAAAATGTAAACCTTTATACCAAAATACAGTTTTCTGTTCCATTCCAGAAAACGAAACAAACATGTAAACCTCAAATGCATCCTGATGTATCACAATATGTCCAGCTGTAAACAATGAATATAATTACTAACCATATAAATATTTCACCTTCCAGTGTATTCCAGACCTATTCTTCACATTACGCTCAGATTTTTACAGACTTGTTTATAGGAGAAACCCACTGGTATACGAAACCATAAAACTGAGTACTATGAGTGAGAGTTTGTTGGCTCCAACCGCCTTTGTGAGAAAGTCCTGCAGCTACATCCCAGCGGCTACATCCAAGCGGCCACGGTGGGGGCGTCCTTCTGTACCTGGACAAACATCACACGTCTGTACAGAAAAACCAGCACTAGTCTGCCCAACAGGGGGCCTGCTTACAGCACTGTGGGATCTGGCAGCACATCATAAAGTATGACATACTGACACGCTCTGTGAGATCATGTGTTCTAGCCTGGTTATGGTCTCGTCTTTTTATAATTGCTGGCAAAACAAAATGCCCTCTCTTCTGCAATAATGTCAGATTTAAATAAAAAGCAATGGTGGATCATCTCGGAAACAGCAGTGGAATTATTGTTATTTCTGCTGCCATTAATATAACAATAACTATATTAAAAAGAAAATGCATTTAGACACATACCAAAAATACCTAAGTAGGAAAATGTTTCCAAATATTTTCAATTGAGATAAATGAAAAGTTACCTTGTTTAGTTCAGGAAATAGCTCTTGGATCGCAATATCCAGCAGAACATAAGTTAACTGGTTGACAGAGGCAAGATAATACAATAATTTAATTTAAAAAAATTGAAATATAAGTCATAAAGATATAATTAAAGTATAAATACATACACATAAATTTATGTAGTAGTGTATAATGAGGATTTTAATGTTGATCAGCCACACAATTTTCAAAATAATCAGCAATATGGCATCAGTGTAATATAAAGCCTTGGAATGAGCCAGTAATGTTGCAATAAGCTGTTCCAAGTAACTACAATGGTTTCGTAACACACGACATGCTGTTCACCTGCTTATTCAGAACAGGTTGCTGCAGGCCACTGAAAAGCAGCTGGATCCCGTTCTGCTTGGCCTCCTCTCCAATACACCTGGCCAGGAAGTCTGCCAGCAAAGGCCCAACCACTCAGCACATTCAATTTACACCAGCCGGCCGCTTCCCTCACACAGCCTGTGCCTGAATCACAGGGCACGCAAGCCGGACTAATGGGATGTCACCCTCACAAGAAGAAGAATGAATTCGTGTGCTCTGTACACAGAGGAGAGCCCATTCCAGAGAAGATAATAGCCCTGAACAGGAGGGAGCTGGCCGCAAACCTTTCACCGCTCTATGACAGACAGAATAATTTACACACGTCACAAAACCGAAAACAATATTGGGGCCAGCGGGACTCAACCCACCTGGCATGTAGTTCAACATCTCCTGAAACGTCTTCATGGCCCTCTTCTGTTTGTCCTCCAATGAGCGGGGCTCGCTGTTTTCACAGAACACTGAGTCTGAAAAAATGTCAGAAGAAACAACTGTGGGACTTGGGTAAAAACACACAACGCTACGAAACAGCACAACGTCGGCGGCGTTTTGTAATTGCGTGACAGGTGCTGCACGTGATAAGCCGCAGACCTCTGAGCAGAGTTATGAGGGAGACCACACGATGTTCCTGTAGGACCTGGTCCAGTTTGTACTGCAGGTAGTGGTCCGCGTATGCCTCCAGAGAGTTCTTGAACAGTATCCGGCCTCCCATGAGCAGGTGATGCAACCAGTCAGGAATGTGGAACACCACCCGGCCTGCCAATGCGAATTTAGCAGCCGTAAAGTTTAGCTTTCGTTCCTTTTGAAGTGGTTAATGTGAGCGCCGTCATAAATTCAGCACTCAGATTCACCGCTCCAAGCCCAAAATGCAGAAACAAAAAATTAATGCATGAATTCTGAAACTGAAAAAAAATTTTGAATTATTTCTCGAAGCCACAATTTCTCATTTTCTAAGTGCAAACGTTCAACCGCTGACAAGAAGACGACACGGAACGAGGCAGTTTTCACACATCGTCTTACTTACCAACATACATTAAGTAGTCGTACACCCCCTCCACGCTGATCATCTCCATGAAGCAGTTCTGATTGTACCTCTTCTCTGCCATCTCAGAGCGATTGGCGTTGTTTTTGTACAAATCGTTGAACAACTTCAATTACCAAGGTAAAGCCCACAAACTTGGTGTCAATCCTCAGGGCAAAACAATTCAAAACAATAGTATTGGAGTTACGTTAAAAAACAGGTCTCACCTTCTTGTTGTTCTCAGATGTGGGGCTGAGGATAGTCAGTTCCGGCCGGCTGGGTTTGGGTTTAGGAGACTCACAGGAGTTGAAAAAGGACTGAATGAAGGACTCCAAGTGTTGACCTTTCTGAAGAACCATTTTCAGATACAGCTGTAGTACTTGGATTTACACATTCATTTGTTAAGGTACACAGATACACAATATGAAAAGATATCAAGTTTCACTATTTATCTTTCACATATTAATGTACATAAGAAGCAGTTTTATTTTTAGACTGTGCCACAATGGGTAAAAATGTATTTTGATATTTTCAGATTAGATTAACTACACATTGTAGAAATTATACTGGCCTTCAGGTTTGGGGTCATGTTAAATCATACAGAAAACATGAACATATCACCTTTTATCCACATTTTTCTCATGCAATTAAGTTTCAGGTAAAATTATAGAGTATTATTATACTATCGTAACACATTATCTGAAAATATAAAAATTCTCGACATGACTTTTCCAGCGCAAGTTAATAATTCACCTCTTTTATCAGTTTCCCAGGAACAGACTTGATAATTTTTCCTGGAGAAACGGTAGGGGGAAAGAAAGACACAAAGTGAGCAGCAGAACCCGAACAGCAGCCGAACCCATGAAGACAGAGAGCATTCTGCCACGACTCACCAAGGTTAACATCGGGGAGCATCTTGTCCAAGAACTGAGACTCCATGCTGTATGGAGACAGGAAGTCGGCCAGGAGCTGGCTGTTGCTCAGTTCAGGATGCTGCAGAAGTTTCTTTGAGGCAAATTATACACACACACACACACACACACAGAACAGCATCTCAATTGTTTATCAGACCCTCGTTCCCCTTACTACACTTCTTTTCTGGTCGAATGTGTATGTGCTTTACTAAACAATTCAGCCTAACCGATCTAATTAATGTACTTTTCTTAGTGCTGGCAAAGTCACCTCTGGCAAAGCGCTGGAGAAGCTACATTCTGTAGACAAGGAAGGAGCCACTGTCATCTACTGCTGAGCAGTAGTCTTTATCTCACAAAATAATGCATGCAAAACAATACTGACACATGCAGGAACGTGAGGGTGCTGTTATTCACACAACACTGACTCCTGCATGTCCTACACATACACCATGACTCTAATTCACATGCGTTTGCACTGCCGCAGGAGTACCTGCAGGTATTCTTGAAACTCCTCTCGCTTGGACGTTAAGAATTCATAGTTCTTCGGCCCGATTATTCGTTTGGAAGGCAGCTGGGCATCTGGAAAGGAGCCTGTAGGCATCGAGATGGATGATAAGGAGCAAGAGGTGAGCAAGAAAAGTGAAGAGCTGAGGTAAACGAGCAAAGCGTATGTGCAGAGCAGAATACCAATTACAGCAACGTTAGAGCATCGGCCACCGAATTCAAGTGCAAAAATGTTTTGCCTCTTGACAGCCATGTACAGGTTTTTAATCCGTGGTGAAAAGGAAGTTCAAAACCTGAATACAAAGCAGGACTGCATGAACTTGCGGACACTGTGGATAAAAACGTACCGTGGAACTCTGTGAGTTTAGATTCTAGGACGTAGAATTCAAGGTAGCGCCGGTAAACAGACCAGTGCTCTGTCTGATGGCCCACTAATCAAAAGGGAAAAAATGGTTAAAAATAACCATGGTATGATGGCAAATGAATCTGAACAACATGCCTACCCATCTCCCGTCCTCGCCTACCCATCCTCGCCTACCCGCCTCCCACCCTTGCCTACCCGCCTTCCTGTCATTCCGCTCTACGTCAATGCAGAACACTGGAATCCTCTCCCGCTTGGCGTCATCATCGTAGAAGTCCACATAGGGGATACTGATGCTCCAGGCGGACAGGTTGCGCGGCGTGCTGGGGGTGCTGGCTGCCTCCATGGGACAGTCATCCTCCATCACCATAATGGCCTCTTCCACCTGCCACACCCAGGGTACAGGCACGCATCAGAATCCGACTAACACGTGCTATAGCACAGCGAAAGGGATGCACAGCTACTGGAGCACAACCCAAGTTTAAGAACAGACATGTACTTCATACTAATTCTACCAGGATTTAATTCTGTACAGAGATCAGATGAGGACCAAGTCAAATTGTTGGATCTGTTCAATCCATGGTGTGTTAAAACTAAAAGCATACAGCATGCTAAAGCTGACGCAACAGATGTACAAGAACAGTTCACTAGTAATAACAAAGAAAATAACCAAGAAGAGAAATAATACCCAAGAACAGGAAACATGATAAGAGCTCTAAACCAATGTGACCTTCAAGGTTGTGTATCTTAGCTGAGGGCTTGTGATAACGCCCGTCGTTCTCCTTGAAAGCCCGCGTGCTGACGCCTGAAGAGTTGGGAGTTGTGTCTGACTTACCATGTCGTCCTCGCCCTCCACCAGGCCGTAGGAGGGCAGCATGGCTCCCTCCATGGTGGTGCTCTTAAACACGCCCTTGATTTTGCTGCCGATGCGGCCGATGCCAAAGGTCTCTCCGCGCTTCGAGCTGCCTCTGCGCACCACAAGGCGACACGGTCACTGTCAGTGACACCCAAAGGGGCGGGGCAAAGACTGATCAACGGCTGTGCAGATGCCACGGTCTCAAAGTACAGCATAAAGACAGGAAAGCTAATCATTCTGAACGCTTCACAACCAGTCATGCTGCACATAGTAAGAATGACAAATTACATTTACTGTCATCAGTAGGCAGCAAACATCATGAAACTGAAGTAATTAGAGAAACAGAAAGAACCAGACTCCAGCTGTGGTCCTCAATGGCTTTGTTGAAAAGCTAGAGACGGGGTTACACCAATGCACCACTGGGTCCCTGAGGACCAGAGGTCTGGGACTCATTAATACAGTGTATTTAATGCCAGCGATGTTTAATGTAATTACAACTTATAAAAAGACTATTAAGCCATTGTTAAAAATATTTTAAAAATATTTTGTTGTTTGTTCCAATGAGATTTCTGAGACTTCAGTACAGAAATTATTAAGTATAAAATTGCAGATACTCGACCGATGAAGACCACAATAAATTTTAAATGAAACTATACAAACCATAAATACTATATCTGAGATAACACTGTTTTCAGTCAATACACACAAAAGCAATACAAAACACATGAACTGGGATTTAGAAAGTAGGAAGTTTCTTACAAACACACCTCATGGGTATTTATACGCAGGCTTATGATATGGATCGTGTCTTTGCATTCTGTACTATGTTACTACACCATCCCAACAGCACAATCATTTACATATATATTAAAAAACAATCTAAACATCTGTCAGCAAATAGTGCAAGAACACAGAACCAAGGTCTCCTTGACAACAAAATTACCATGACTGTCAGCATTAAGAGCCATGTACACATGGGGATGGAGAAATGGACAATATTAGAAAGAGATGCACATAGTGGCTGGCTGTGACCCAGACTTACGTCAGGGGGACATCGAGTCAGGTTAGAACGCAGGTTAGGATGGTTAGGATAGAGACTAGACACTGTGACAATGACAAAACAGCAAAGGATGATGGGGACACTGGGGTTTGCATGCTGTTCTGCTCTGCGTATGTATCAGCTCTGTATTTTTTTAAGTCAGGTACAGGGATTAACCAGGTTGTATATAAACCGTGCAGGAAGCAGAAGGGGGTTGCCATCAGTTGCAAGGCAGAGGAAGACACAGGTAAGGGGACAGGCCAATGGGATGCCACATAACATCACCATCTTCCTTCTCTTCCTAGGAATCCATGCTGTTCTCAACACTGCCTTTATAACAAAAACACCTATTGGAAGAAGAACGGCACATGGTCTACAAGGGCAACTAGCAACACCTAAATATCTGGTTCTCTGGTAGGTCATGTTTATTCCAAACGTGATGGGTCATAACTGACGTTACTATTTGCTTGTTACAACCACCTGTAGTACATTAACGAGAGAAGGTTCAGAAACACAAGCCTCCATAAGCTTCCACAAGCCTTTTATCTATCGGCCTGGTGGCTCAATGGGTAGAACATCAGGCTGTGATACAGAAGACTCCCATCTCTAATCCCAACACAGCTTGATGTGTCTTTGAGCAAGACGCTCAAATGCTAGCTCCCCAGGCACCACATAAGGGGATGGGTTAAATGCAGAGACATAATTTGTTTTTGGAATTAATAAAGTACTATTAAAATATCTATGTATCTGGCCTTGAACACTAAAATCTATCTCACAGAATATAGTACAATATCAGATATGGCATTACAGCATGGTTTGGCAATTTAAGAATCTGAACATCTAAAAAACAGATTGGCAAATATGCACAGTATAGCCATGAAACTTATAGGGTTGAAGGAATACAAGTATGAATCCATACAGAGCCTATATGAGAAAATTGTCATGAAACAAGCAACTAAAATCAGGGCAGACATTTAACATTCTCTTTTTGTTGAGTAGGAAACGCTGCCTTCAGGCAGAAGACTTGCAGAAGTGTATCTCAAATCGCCTGAGGCTGTCGTTTGTCCCTGCCTCATTTAAGTTGCTGAACCAAAATACAAATATTTAAGTATAGGGATTTCTGGCACTATGTATGTACATATGTTTTATTTTTTATGTGTTTTTAAGAATAGTAGATGTATGTTTGTATGCCTGCATGTTAAGTGTAAACTATGTCTTTGATAGCACTGTACTGTCACATGTTTTGAGTATGTAAGTATGACATTGTGTAATGCCTAACGTTTTATGGACAGACAATTTACCTCTCGACAACACATCAAGATAAATACAATAGAGTATCTAAAAGTATAAATGCGGAAAACTTAAAATTTGTTTTTTAGAACAATAAAAATGTTGCTCATACCAACCTAAAGCTGAAATAATGTAACAAAACAAGACCTTCATTTAAACAGAGCCACACAGCAAATTTTGTGGGCAGTATAAGGGGTTTTTACTTTGTTAGAAAGGCAGCTGCCAGGCATCAGGCTACGCTCCAGCAAACACAATCTCACAGAGCGCAGTGTTCAATGGGCGTTTGAGTAACACTGGTGTATGATCATGCAGGATCATACTTACCGAATGTCATCCAAACTCAGGCTATTTCTGGAACAACAGGCACAAGGCGTTACTTCCGGCTGCACCAAACACTGCACCCAAAACCAGCCCCCAACCCCACCCCCACACTGCCACCCAAGGTGAATCTCACTTGAATTACACTCTTTCAGAAAAGTGGCAGACATGCAGTAAATGCCAGTTTGTCTGTGACTGTGGCCAGTAATGTGGTCCTTCTCGACTCATGTGCACAGGCCGCAGTCTTCCTCAGACCAGTGAGGAGGACTCTGGTGAGGAAGAAGCACCTACCTGCTCAATCTGGAGTTCCTCACTGGGGAGTCTGCTCCTCCCAGCAACTGTCTGAAATACTGTGGAAGAAAAGACCCAATAATTACCCCCCCACACATCCTCATTAAAAAATTAAGTTTCATAATTACCACAGCCTTTATGTTATCCATATTTTTATAATCATTAATCACTCCCCCCTCAGTCCGTGGAGCAAAACATCTGTCGTTTCTTATATCTCCAAGGCAGCAACAGATTCAGAGGGGACAGCTGTGTTGAGAATTAAATCTAAAACGGACAAGCATGGTGTCATTTCACAGCGTGTAGTTACCTCGTCGCTGTGGCAGAACATGGGGGTAAAAACATTCTCCAGAAGAGAGAGGACGTGCTCATAGGCCTCAAACAGGCACCTCATTGTTTGGAGTTTCACCACGGCCGTGTGAGGACCTTCAGCGACTACAGGGGAGACAGTGTGGATCAGCCCGCTGAGCTCCAAAGTAAAGCCAGGTGTGGCCAAAGAAATGGACCAAAGCATCTCACTGCTGGGACAATCTCAGTCACGTCACCATCTTTAAGTCTTGGTGACTTCAATGAACAAATTAATTGTGATGGGAAGAGAAGCAATACAGGAGTTAAGAGCTCATGAAACAGTCAGATGCACTGAGCACATTCTGTTTGTGACTAAAAGGTTTAGGCAGGATCTCAACAAGCAAAAGAAAGTGACTCACTTTGTCGAATTTCCTCCACAATGAAAGGGTCAAAGCGAATCTTGTCCACACTCTCTTCCAGGCAGTACGTCTCATAGATCTTCTTAACCTCCTCGTGTAGTAATAGCATCTCCGTGTTGGCCAGTTCAGGACACAAAATCCTGTCATTGAATTCTTCTGTAGTGGGGGTCGGATTACAATCAGCTGTTTGTCAGACCTGGAAACTCAAAGCAGGACTCTGGAAATGCTCCTCCCACTCACCCACACACACACCTGCACACACACCCGCACACACACCTGCATGTGCTAGGGACAGAAAGAAGTCACCCACTCACCCACAGTGAGGCAGAACTGCAGCACATGAACAGCACCCTCCTGCTTGAGGAAGTTCATGAAGCGGAAGAGCAGGTCCTGCTGCTCACGGATCTCCTTCAGCTCCAGCTTCAGCACCTGAAGTGGGGGTGGGAGCAGCTAAAGGGTCACAATCTCTCTAGAGGGTAAATGAGGTCACAGAGGTGGTAAGAGCGGACTCCACTGCCTCCTCACCGATGCCTTCTTGTTCCGGGGCTCCGCATACTTCTGCAGGAAGGGCACTGATGCCGAAGAGGGCTCCATGGCAGCCTCAGGCTTGAGGGGGAAAAAAAAAAAGTAAGGCAGGGTTCCAACGTTACACATGCCTGCATCTGTGGATGAATAATGGCGATATGGCCAGTGGGAAAACAGACTGACAATAAACGTTCAAATTTCAGTAGGTGAGGTTTTTAGTAATTGTTTAGCACAACGTAATTTAAATATTATATACTTACTGGAGAGTTGTCAATGAATATAAGGAGCAAGCGATTCACTGTGTCCTGTAACAGACAGGAATTAAAGGCATAACCGGCACATCACACAACATCAGTTGTAACTGACTGGCAATGGAAAATACATACATGCATACATGCATACATACATACATACATACACACACACACACACACACACACACATAAACATTCACAGACACTAAGAACAAGGTATAAACCCCTGTGCCAGATTAAGCTGTCAAATTCAAAGCTAAATGTTATCTTTCCTCCTGTTAGCCTGTTCAGGAATTGCTGAGGTGAGAAGGACATACGTACAGGATCAGCCAAGAAGTCCATGGAGGGAAGGAAAACGGAACCAGCCAAGACCTCTCTGATAAGATGGACGAGAGATCTGGGAACACAAAATACACCTTAACAACAAACATAGTTTATATGTGTTGATCACAATAAGCATGACCACTTACCCGTTTGAATAATGAGCTTTATTTAGTTTACGTGACATGGTATTTAGTATCCTGAGAGTTTTAACAATTATTCCTCACTCCACTGGTTCCTACACAGCAGCCAGCACGGGCCCTTTGTGTACCTGCAGTCGGAGGCCTTCGGCGGCAGGATGTAGGGGAAGAGAGTCTCCATCAGCTTCCTGAGGTAGAGTAGCTCATCCCTGCGGCTCCGCAGGGCCACGTGGAGGTCAGGTCCGTATTCCTCCAGGGCTGCCTGTTGCAGGCTGTCCGAATTCTTCACTGGGGGAAAACAGAGGGACACCCCGACATGGTCAGCACAGAAACTGGCTCTGGACAACTGCACATTTACACTCCCTGTATCTCTCGTGTTTTTACACATACTTTGTTTTCCACTAAATTTCAATATCCAAACAGGAGTACCTTTCTGCCGTGCTATGGTAATTATTTCAATGTGTTTCATGGCAGCTTTCAGCAGTTTGAGAGTGATGAGGGATGGAACATCAACCTGCAACAGAAGAGCAATTGAGTCATTGTTTCCCATAAGCGTTTGTCCTAAGACAGGAATAGGACAGAATAGGCATCGACTCAAATGCTGCATTTCCCATTTATGCAGTCACCAAAATAAATATAATATTATATATACAGTACAGTGTACACACACATACACACACACACACCTTCTGAGCACGACGGACCAGAACAGCAGCAAGGAAACGGAGAGTTTCTCTCAGCTCATCCACAAAGGCCTCATCATCTGTTATGTCCCTGCAGAGAGGAACACACAGGGCTTCAGCTAAAGCTGTCTCCCAAAAGGCCCTGTTGTCACAGTTGATTGAAATAAAGAAAGGAAATGTAGCCACCCACCTATACCAAGGATATATAAAGTTCTCCAACACCAATTCCAGAATCTGCAGAATAAACATACCCATTATCAAAACATAGGAACATTTAGCAAATGGGGTTCAATACAATAATGCATTACTGTAGTTATAAGATTAATTTGTTAATGCATTCTTCATAATGTGGCAGCCAAAGTACACATACATCAATGAAAATGAACAAACAAGCAAATGCACTAAATGCAAACCGGAACAATACATACACGTATTCTAGTAACAGGAAAAATATGACAGTCTGGTAATTTAAATGTAAGAAACAAAACTCACTTCTGAAAGAGATGCATCCACTTTAGATGGCACTTTCAAATCCAGCCATGGCTGGTAGTTTTCTAGTAACAGTGCTGGTCTGCATAGAAACATTTTTTGATAAGAAGTATTACTGTATGGTAAACTATAAACTGGAACTGAATGTATTTTCACACAACTGATCACTGATTACACACATCGTAAAAACGTTTACTCATTCCGCCTCATGATGGCAGTAGATACAAATGTAACAAACGGCATTCTTCAGTATTCCTAAAGCGACGCTCCACCGTGAACACCAATCGTATAAGACAAGGGCTCCGGTACTGGGGGACTCCCATGGGTGCAGGAATTTCTTCCAACTAATTCATTAATTAAAATTTGACCACTATCTTAACGAAGTGTTCATTACATTGTTTCTTCTCTGGATTATTCCTAATATGATTTACATCTGTCTGCACTTAGTTGTCTTAATTTGAGAGAAAATAAGAGTTACAAAGAAGAAAAGTTCAAATTAAGACTTTTTAAAAACAATAACAAAAATCATAACAAAAATTTTAAATCACACATTACAATGTCACTAACTGCAGACTCAGAGCAGGAAATGTCTGGATAATTAGGCATGGTGTTTATTTCAAACCAGTAATCATTATTTATATTGGAATTGGTTCTCTCTGCTTTCTAAGCGCTACTGTATTTGTGCAGTTCTCTACCGTCAAAATTATTATTTTACATACAGCATTTGTTCGTCACTAGTACAGAAACTCAGACCTGTGTCGTTTACATTTGATTTTTCCACACACTGCGCAGCTGTGACCCAATGGAAACAGCTCCTGCTGGTCTTGCTGGAGGAACGGAAAACATCACATAATTAAATTTCCATATAAAAACTTTCGCTCCTATAATCTAACGTGAAAATCTATTCGTCTGCTTGATACTTTGCATAGACTTTATTATTTTAACTGACGCATATACATAATGTAAACGCGTTTTTTTCTTTTTAAATGCATACATAAAAGACTTTGATCTTTACCTTAGTTTTCGGTTTAATCGTGAAGAAAATGTTGGGTAGCAGTGATTCTGGACCAAGAGAGCAATAAAACACAACAACGCCAGCCAGAAAGGACCAGAAAATCATCAAGATATGAAGATACCTGAAAAATATCAAACAGCGAATAGGGAGGAAAATTACTTTTCAAAAATTTATAATAAGTTTTGTCCAGTGCTTAAATTTCAAACACAAGTTCTCGTTCAAGTTGTTCTCTTGTATAGATTACAGGTATTAAGATGTACGTGTCTTTTTTTCTTTTTTTTTTTTTTTTTTTTTGATAAAAAATACATTATTTTAAATTTATATATTAAAAAATTTAAAATCATTTAGTGTAAAAAAAAATGTACCTATTTATAAAAAAGGTTGAAATGAGGAGGAAA
>JABJVR010008324.1:0-10741 GCA_025773905.1 Chitala chitala | reverse complement strand
TTGTTTTTATTTTTTTTTTTGTAAAAAATTTTTTTTTTTAACTTTTAAACCCCTATTTTTTTTTTTTTTTTTTTTTTTTTTTTTTTTTGTCCTTACCCTCTCTGGGGAATTGGCCCAGTTAACGCCCCCTCCCAACCCCAATCTCTACGGCGACAGCATCAATTGTGTGTTTACCTGGAAACTACATTTACTGGAAAATGGATTCCTTCCCCCTGTTGATAAATGACTTATTTTAGCAGCTGTCCAAAGGCTGAAAGACCATTTTTCAACATATGGTGATGGTGCGTGTGTGTGGCGTGTGGGTGCATGGATATACGTGCCTATAATATATATATATCAGGTGCTCCATGTATGAGATTAAAGCTCTGTTAATACAATTGTGACATCAATTGTGCAGTTCTCTATAACAAAGATTGTGTTTTCCTAAGAATCGACATCATTAGAAACAGGCTATACTTGTGGCCCAATAAACCTTCAATGCATTTGTTACGTCCATGAAACACTTAGTCTACCTCAGTTAACAACCAGAAATGGAAAGGGGTGGTGGCTACTTGTCCAGTCCTGTTTTTAACGTTTTCGTTTACTTTTATTTCAATGACTTGAAATTTCATTATAGCGTTCATTGATAATGTTGCATTTTCATTTACTTAATGTTTCACTTTTGTCACGAAAAATGAAGTTGGTGAATATTTTTCATGTCAGTTTTCATCGGCTAAATTAACACCCGTGTTCCGTCTATGCATTTCTTGAGAGACTGCTGACTGACATATTTCTTTTGTACTGGGTACACTGGAATTTGACTGGATTTGTGCTCCCATTCAGGCTTGTTCCAACACAGTTGGTAGAGAGCAGCCTTCCAACTCTGTGTCCCAGTCAGACCCAGGAGACAGGTGAGCACACCTTTTCCAAAAAATAAACATCCCCATTACTGGGCCAATATGGGCCTGCCGCACCAGTAAGTGAGAACAACAATATGGATTTCTGCTATGACGTGACTGTCCCTGCCCAAGGTAACAATTAGTTACGTCTAACCACATATTTGTAGCCTGGTCTACTTTAATTAAGTCCACCAACAGATAAGGTCTTTCTAGACGAAATCTCTTCACTTGCTTATTAAAGTCATGTAAATCTTCACAATGCGTTCAAGTGTAACTTGCACGTTCTAATGCAAAAGTAAATGGCTGGATTTGGAAAAACCTAATAAAAAGTTTGTGTAGTTTCCCCAGAATTGTTATTTATGACTTTGAGTTTCAGGAAGATCCATAATTTTCCTAGTAATAAAGGGCTAGTCCAGGAGGGGCTTCCACAGAGTTGGTTGCACAGAGTTCTTCTGAAACTTTGCACAGAGTTCTTCCGAAACTTCTGTAACCTATGGTCTAATTTCCAGGCTGGTCTGTTACTCCCTGTCCCTCTAGGTTCTGCCAACGGGAAGTACTGCTGTTCCCAGATTTTTGTGAATCACCGGTGCTTCTCTGGGCCATACCTGAACAAGGGCAGGATAGCTGAGCTGCCCCAGGCTGTGGGCCCAGGAAAATGCACCTTGGTCCTGAAAGAGGTGGGTGGGCAGAAGCTCTGCTGTGCTGTGGAAATGTCACAGCAAAGACGGTAACCAATGGGGAATAGGAGTTACTGGAATTTCAGTACAAATGCCCTTTCCAAGAGTATCTCAGTTTTTTTGAGGATAACAGTGGTGCCAAAGTCATGAAAGTTGTTTTGTGTACTTTTTTGTTCAGTCAGAAAGTATGAATTGCATTAATATAACGAACTCAGTGTGAAATCCCCACACAAGCGGATGTGAAAATATATGACGTATGCAGTACTTCCCCGGCGACACCCCTTCCCGCAGCACAGCACTTCTTATTAGATAACGAGGCCGTGTGTTTATTCCCCCCATGTCCAATGGGATGTGCCGTGGTGCTGCAGGTGCTGAGCATGCTGATCAATGTGGCCTACAAGCCAGGCCGCGTGTTGAGGGAACTCCAGCTGGTGGAGGTGGACCCACAGTGGAACTTCCAGGAGGAAACTTTGAAGGCCAAGTAAGGGTCCATTGCCACTGTGTCACACTAGCTGAGCACAGCAGGGACAGACAGGAGACACGTCTGAACCTCAGAGCCCACACGGAGCCAGGCAGTCCCAGTAGTGCTTGAGGCTTGTCAAAACTATTGGAGAGACCGGTTTGACCTCCAGACAAACAGCAGAACAATTGGCATATTTCCTGTTCCAAGTGTCTTTAAGTATTTTGTATCGAGTTATGTAGCGGTTTAATACTTATACACCCCATTCGTCCCTGTGCTGTGAATGCCCATTTTAGTTTCAGGGTAGAATCAGAGACCTCAGGTTGATCTGTCAGCACTGGGTTTGTTCCATTCCCACAGGTACAAAGGGAAGACGTACAGGTCAACCATCAAGATCGTGCGCAGGTCCGACCAAGTGTCGGACTTCTGCCGAAAGGTGTGCCTGAAGCTCCAGTGTTGCCCCAACCTGTTCAGCTCCATGCTGGTTACTGACAAGTGCCCCGAAAACTGCTCTGTGCAAACGAAGACAAAGTACAGTGAGTGCAGACACTTTCGGTATTCATCATTTGGCATCTGAGACGAAATTCATCGTAACAAAATCAATTCAAACTACGTGTGAAAAAAATTGACGAGCTCAAGGGGAAATTACGTAGCTCTACAGATAACATGGGATGTTTCCAGTTGATTTCCTATCTCATCTTCACTCTGTACATCTTATAATGCCAAAACATTCAGTACTACCCACAAAAAACACTTAATCGTTTAATCTCTACTAGTGTGTAAACGGTTCATTACAGCAGATTTATGTATTTCTTCAATTTAAACTGTGTTTTAGTGTAACTTTCATTTTAAAGTACTTGTCATTGTGTATGAGAAATAGGAAAAGCAAAAGAATTTGCAGTATTATGTGTAACCTCTCATTGAAAACTAAAAAAAATACATAATTGAATGACCTTAATAAATGGTTAATAATTAGGCTATTTGTGTTACATCATATTAAAGTCATAAGTTATTTGTTATATAGGTGTTTAATCATGATTTAGTGATATTCGGGTTGGTTTCAAGTTTTCAAGTCCAGAAGTGCATGGACCTCAAATTGGTTTCAAGTTTTCACATAGCCGGGGAATGCATAACCATAATTATTCCAGTTTAAAAGAACATAAAAGGAAAGGAAAGAGAAAAGAAGAAAACGGCAAAAACAGAAGCCTCACACAAGAATATAGTGTTTGTCCGGCAGTGAAGTCAGAATAGATGCGCTACTGTGACCCACTGCCCAAGGGCAGGTTGGCATTTCGACATTTCTCCTGTGCGAGATGGGAGGACGGACCCGTTTTCGAGGGGAATGTTTTGCCTGCCCCTAGTGGCTGCTGAATGCAGTGCTGGTTTTCAGCCAGGCAGTGAGAACCTGTTTGTACCCTGAGGCCAAGAAGCGCTAACCTGTCTGAGGTTAGCCACGTGGAGCTGTGGCGTGACTCTGAGAAGTCGAACACGCGTGACCTTACGGCACCCTACATGTACAAAACTGAAGTGTCAGGCAACTTAAAGAGACAGAGCGCAGTGTACCAGCGTGGTGCACACATTAACACACACGTTAGACCTCTGAGCATCACTGTCTTCACAAAGAGTTAATAGCAGAACAGAAATAATGACTCTACACAAATGGCTTCACTTAAAAGGTTAAAAACTGGTTAACTCTTACTAAAGATGTAGTTGGTGTGCTTGGCATGTAATTTCCTACGCCTACACTAAAGCTAAATTCAACAAAGGTATCCTGACAAAGCCACACGTGCGTGCGCTCGCGCACGCACGCACACACACACACACACACACACACACACACACACACTACACCCTCCTGAAATGCTCCTGACCTGGCTTGCATGTGTACTGCAAAGAAACTCAGTATGGTAAATTTATACAATGCTGCTTTGTTACCTGTTTGTTTGCCAAGGTTTATTACGGTGTGTTTTATGGAAAACCTGTAACTAGAGAGATATCCACTCTCGTTCAGAAGGATGGATGCTTGTGGCTCTGTAGCAAGACAGTACTTAACTTGGTGTGCGCTGTGTTTACAGCCCATTACTATGGTAAAAAACGGAAGGTGGCACTGGCATCCGTGGGTGAGGCCTCACCTGAGAGTGGACTGTCCAAGCCAGCGAGGCGAAGGAAGAAGAGGAAGTCCATCTTCGTCCAAAAGAAGCGTAGATCATCTGCGGTGGACTACACCCCCGCGGGGTCACCTGAGGTCAGCCAGAGTTCTTAGCGGAGACAGGGAAAAGTCGTTTCTGTGGCAGGGACCTCACTGTTTGCCGTGTCCCTGTACAGGACAGTGAAGAGGAGGACGATGACGACAACCAGTCAGGGAGTGATGAAGGCACCAGCTCTGAGCCTCGGGGTGACCTTACTGACACCTCCTCTGTGGAGGCCTCGGTCAGCCAGCGTCCTCGCCGAGCTGTGACACTTCGCCGAAGCACAGACCCTGGGGGAGCGGACACCCCCGCGGTCCTTGAGCGTGCACGCCGAAAACGTGGCACCCGCTCCCTCTCCTACACCGAGTCCACCAAGTACCACCCCGCCAAGCGGCAGGTCACCAAGGTAAGGCCAGCTGTTTCACCGGTCCAGCCCAAGGGGCTGCTGCCATCTGCCTTTCTTTGAGGGCATGACCCCTAATATCCCATGATGCCACAGGTGGAGGGCTGTGAAGAGGAGGACAGGCTGGTTCTTGACAGTAACCCCTTACAGTGGACAGTGGCAGACGTGGTGCAGTTCATTCGCTCTACTGACTGCGCTCCAATTGCCAAGATATTCCAGGAGCAGGTGGGATGCCGCGTGGTTTTCTTTCAAACTTTTACTGTCCCCACTGATTCAGACCCCATGTAAATCTGCATGCTTGAAGTAGTCTGTGTTGAAGTTTTAGTGTCAGATGAGAAGTTTGTGTAGCGTACAGTTAAATGTGTCAACAGATCTCTTTCTTTTGCTTACAGGACATCGATGGTCAGGCACTACTGCTCCTCACTCTTCCGACAGTCCAGGAGTGCATGGACCTCAAACTGGGTCCAGCCATAAAATTATGCCATCAGATAGAGAGAGTCAAAGTGGCCTTCTATGCCCAGTATGCTAATTAACCGGGATGGGTTTTGGAGTTTCTTGATCTGCCATCCATGAAGAGCAATGGAGTGGTCACGAGACATAAGATGTGTTTTTTTTTTCACTTAATTAGTTTTCTTTTTTAAACCAAAGCCAGTGTCATCTCTCGGCAAGACTGGTTCTGAGACTTTTCAGCTGACCGTAACCTGGATCCTGTACATGCCAGGTCCTGGGCTGGAACAGTTCAGGAATCCCTCACTGCATTACTGAAAGAATTATTGCTGGAGTCATCTTTATTTTTGGTACTTGGCCAGAAGTTAAGCAGTTGGGAATCCCTTGTATTTTACTTACTGTGTGTTGAAGATAATACCACTACAGCCTCTAACTGAGGTGGTAGCAAGTGACACTGGAACACAGAGGGATTTGCCAGATTGCGGCGAAGATGGACTTCGTACAGTGGCCTATTTTGTTAAGAACACATGAGACTCACAGCCAGAATTGTTGGCTCATGGCACTCAAAGAGGAAGGAAGCAAAACACCAAACCCTATATTGGGAGATTTCCGCAGTTTTGGATCTCGCTACTATTTACCTTCTGGAAATTCTGCTTTGCACCATTGAAATCACGGGTTTTGCCAAGCTAAGAGACAAAAACAAGCTTTCATGGATGAAATATAACAGCACAGCAGAGGGACTGTATAACCCCTCTATAATCTACTGTATGTTCCATTTTTTGAAAAAGTTTTTAAATGAGAAACCAGCAGGGATACCCATTTTTTTGTCTTTGTCTACAGTGGCTTTTATCTTGATTTATGTTTCTGTGTCATTTTTTTATTTACCTTTTTCTGTAGACTTCCAGAAGCTCCATTCCTCATAGTGATTTTACAGTGAGCATAAAATGTTCCGTACGGTGACAGTGCAGTATATTAGCATATGTTTTTGTCAATTTATTCCGCCTTAGTCGTTAGATGGATCGCCATGAATCCATCACCTTTTTTTTTTCAAAAAACCCAGCACCCAGGAATCAGGGTTGGTCGGCTTCAGGTCCGCTACCATGCGGGTCAGAGTGTTGTACCTAACAGGAAGTCCTACCAAAACCCGAAACCCAATCCTGCTGTGCGTTTACAGTGTAAACAGGAGCAAACACGGGACTGGTGGACAGGGCGTGAGAGAACAGTGACGTTTCACCACTGTTTGGTAATGTTCTCTCAGCAAAAGCGGGCACTTTATTTGGCCTTCAGAGCCACTTAAAAGCAATGCTCTGCTTTCACTACGGAGCCGAGCCAGACCAAGGCCAAAACAGGCTTATTGCCACGCTGTCATTTCTTGTCTGTTGGATCTGGTTTATTATTATTTTTTTTTGCAGTAAACCCAAGAACCCAGTATGAAAAACGCTTTCGGGTAAGGATTAGGAAACATGGTGAGGATGAAAATAATTAATTAATTTAAAATTAAGGACTTGCTGTATTTTATTTAACAGAGGTTAATTATGTACTCTAAGACAGATACTGAAGTATGCACAGATTTATATTTGCCACACTGTAACAAAACTAATACATTTTTTAATTTTCTTATTCGTAAATGTAACTATAACAAATGTTCACGTTTGTTGATACGAGTATTCAATTTCGAACAGCAGTTGCCTCAGAAACTCTTTATGCTCTGAATTTTTGCTGGTCTACAAAAGTACTCAGATAAACCACTGCAGACAGTAAAAACGCTCAGTTATGACAATAATTCCCACTGAATAGCATCTGGACAATGGCAGAGGAATCCTCTCAGTAAACAGCGTTAATTTAAGCAAATATGTAAAGTCCTATTTGGCTAATTAGGAGTATTAAAATAACTAGCCTGTTTCCCAAACATCTCTCTGGGAGTTAACTGAATTTTCATTTACCAGCTGAGCATACAGCCGTTTAACGCATCCCATCCAAATGGAGGTAAATACAAGGACTATATTTGCAGTCAACTGCATAGCGGCTCAATATTTGCGATTTTATGGGAATCTTTGAAAACCTCTTGTTGCATATATAAGCTAGAGGTGGATGAAGCCGTGTGCGGACCTGGTTTGCTGTCGGTACTATAAACAGGCACGCCAGATCCACTCAAGAAGGCAGCGTCTGCTCAAGACTGGCTTGAGAACCACACAACAGTTCATTAGTTCTGCCTCTGCACACATTCATGGGAGAACACTGGGACCCATGGTTTTTAAAGGCAGGAAGCCGGCCTGGTTTTAGCGCGGCTTTGCTCAACCCCCTGTACGTCCACCAACGGGCTCAAAACAATCAGTGTTTCTATTTACTTGCATTTTCTTCACAGTTATACGTTCAAGAATACTGTGAACTCTTAAAAGCCATCGAGTTTCACACTGTATTTATGTTAGCTATTTAAAAAGGCAACATATTTATGCACATTTTAAAATTGTTTTTTGACAAATTACAAAATTAATATAAGCTGTAATTTATTATTTAATGGCTTGTTTAGTTGAGCGTAGCAATATGGCAGGTGGGCTTTCATTGCCGTGGAAACACGAACAGTTTTTGAGAAGCGTTCTAGTTAAGTGCAGTCCACCATTTTGCTTTGCTTTGCATGTTTGTTTGTGGTAATTTTTCCTGAGTCATCATTAAAACAATCCATTTGTGTGGTCTGTTTTCACTCACCTATGCAAAGCGTGTTGCGAGAATATTTCATAAGGCATTGGCTGAAACAAAGTCCATTTTTATAGATTTTTTTTGTACAAAAATGTGTGAATCGAGATGAATTGAAAGACTCACCTTTTGTCCTTTACAAAAGGGTTTTATACTTTGACTGATATGGGACTAACTGATCTTTATAGCACAAATGTGAACAGTGTAAACAATATTTATGGAAACGGAATTCATTCATTTTTTTAATCCTCTCAACATTTGTTCACCATTTTGCCTGTGCCAGTTTATGGTGCTTCTGTGCCATTGTTTGTTGTGAAGAACTGCGTTTTGAAGGGTAGTACGAAAAAAAGGATTTCATGCCCCTTTGGGTGTGGAGGTGAGACTCCACCTGTCTTGCACAATGGCAGAAGGATGGGAAGAACTTGTCGCCGCTCCTGGAGGACGGACTGTCATGAATACTTTGCACATTTTTTCTCTGTCCTTTTTATGCTTCGCTCCTTTTTGGAAAACGAGATAATCAGGAGCCACGTGTTGATGCCTGTCAGGGGAACGGAAAGCACCAAGCTCAATGCATCTTCCATTTGCATCAGCGGGCCTCAAATCCAGCTGTATAAATTATTGCCAACTGATCTTATGAAATTGCCGTTTTTGTCATACTGTTTCTGACCACCCGTTCGGGTGACCCGGGGTTGGAGGATGGTGGACGGTCGACACGACAGTGTCACACCGCAGTCTTGAGCGCGAGAGACGTTTAAGCATACAGGACATATTCAGGTTTCTATTTCAGATGTTTTGCAAACGTGTGATTGCACACATTTGTGTTTGTTCAATTCAGTGGCACGGAGGAAATAAAAACAAGACAAAAACTGCGTTTGTCTGCGCCTTTGTCATCATCTTTCTCCTTCGTTCCGATGTATTCTTCCGCAAATCAGAAAATGAACAGAACCGTAATGAAAAACAAAATTAAATTATACCCCCTGCTAAGCGTGGCAGTACAAATCTTTTTTCAATACTGGCACGCCCACTTCCTGTACTCCACTGTGAATGCAGTTTGCATGTTTGAATGATCGCTCATTTAATATTGTCCCTGTAGGCCAGAAATAATTATAGATTGCCGTATTACAGTGACCTTAAACAAAAAAAAATTAATAACGAGCTGCCTTGTTAGATGTATGTTCGGTTATTTTAATACTGCACACCAACTCACTGACATCTTCTATTGAGTCATTCGGGGAAAGAAAAAAAAAAACAGTTTGGTCAACTGCCACCACTTCATGTTGCCAGGCAACATAATTTTAAACGTCTGCTATGCCTGTATTTCCCAGCTGTTTGTATAAACTGGACAGGCTTTGGTTGAAAGAGAATTGAGTAGTTGGAAGGAAATTCAATTCAGTAAGACATTCTACAATCTGATAGTGTTAAAAGTAAAATATTCATTACATTTTTCTGTATATTTGTCATATGCCATAAACCTGAGTAGATACTGTTCCAAATGTGACCTGAAATAAATAACGTTAGTACCTGGGGCAGCTGAGGTTCAAAGTAAAAATACCAGTTTTTATATTCTCCTTTGAAAACCTCCTGTAAGTCTTCTGTTTTTTGAGGACTGATTACAGACACCCAGATGAGATGATTATTTCTGTTTTTATTATTGATTAAATCCTCCTATGAAATGAGATAAAGCATTAACATAATTAACTTTCACATTTCCCAACATGCCTCAAAGATGCCCTAATGAGATTATGATTGTGTTTGATATTTTTATTATTTTTATTTATATATATAGTTATTTACTGTTTTCTTTTGAAATAGACTCACAAAATAATATACAGTAATTTACTTGCTGAGTTTCAAACATCATTTACAAACAAAATAACCATATGAAGTGTTAAATGGTGTTTTTGTTATTTGCTATAACTATCCTTTGAAACTGATTTTCGCAAGTGGATAATTAGCGTGTAGGTCTTTGGAGGAAAGACGTGTGTATGTGTGACTTGAATTGAATTGCTGAAAATTCCCAGAGGGGTTAAGAATGTTCCGGATTAGTGAGGGGCTAGGTGGGCATAGAAATAAAGAGCAGGCTGAGGCAACGAAAAGCCATACAGGAGAGAAGGTACTGCACCAATGCTCCAACAACAAAGAGCTAGTGACCTGGTCAAACACATCATTATGACAAAAAAGTCTTCCAACCAGTAGGTGGCAGCAATGCAGGATGTGCATAGCTGCTAACAGAAATATTTTATCAGACCTCATAGCTCTGTTAATATACTGGTAGTTTGTTACTCTACGCTTCCTTGATTCAGGCTTGACAAATGATCAGGGAATCAGTTTATCGAGAAAAGGGTACAGAGCATGTGCATGAACTTAGTTTTAAAATAAGCAAGTACAATTTTAAAGTTTTAGTGTAAATAAGTTTATTTTGCATTGCATCTTTTATTACTGCAAACAAGTGAGTGTGTAAATCTTTTCAAACGAGTCTGAAATGTCAAGGGTGTCAATAAAAGCATGAATTTTCGGAGGACATGAGGACAGTTGAAGCGAGTCTCCAGGACGGTGGGTAAAAACCATGCTTCAAAAGCCATAACCTGCTGGAGTTAGAATGTGGGAGGGACTGACTGTTAAACAGCAAAGTTGGTTTTAAATGAGCTATAGGTGTACTGGCGCGGAGATATCTGCTGTAAAGGTGGTTAACCACAAAGTTGCACTCATGAAGTGATGCATTTTCATAAAAAAAAAAAGAAAAACTAAAAGTGGGTCATGGGACTTGCCTACAAAGCGTGAAGAAAAAAAAAAAACACAAAGTTCAGAAACCTCCTGTACACTTCAGAGCTCAAAAGCCCATCTGATAGTGTGGTGCAAGTATGTTCAAATAAGCCATTTGCTTCCCTGCCTGGTTTTTCTCAGAGGGCTGGACCATTTCTGGGGACGTGGGGGGGGGGGGGGGGCTGATATGGGGCGGAGCCTCACAGCGCAGCTCCCCCAGCATGCGTTTA
>JABJVR010008323.1:0-10741 GCA_025773905.1 Chitala chitala | reverse complement strand
CCGCCGTCCCCCCCCCCCCCCCCTCCCCCACCCCCCCCCACCTCCACTCCGCGGCCCCCCCCCTGGGGGGGGGCGGCCGCGTAGACCTGTATACTACAGCAGCATGGAGGGGAAGGGGGAGGGTATCCTGTCCATGCAAGGTCTACAAGACAGACCCTGCTGTCACAGTTCCACGCTTATGTCTGTGTTCAGAATCTCCGCTGCAGAATAACGTTCCGTGGAATCACCAGAGCTCTTTGTACATGACACAGCAGGCAAGGGTGGATATCTATGTGTGGAACCTCAGAGAAAGCTCAACACCTTACCTCTCTCAGTTCGCTGATTCTGCGCAAAGCCTTGTCTTGACTTTGGCTTAGAATAGTCTGAGAGGAAGAAAGATAAACTGCTATTATTCATAGTAGCAACACAAATACACCTGTGTCTGCCCTCATTTGAGCTTACTTTGCCCAGTAACATAGTCCCCTAACAAAATCTTTTAATTTTTAATCAGGAGAGATTTCAGCAAGAGCTCACATGACTGTGCTAAACAGAATATACAAGAAGCCAGCAGCAGGGCAGATATACCACAAAGATAGTCTGTCCTTACAACGTAGGTCTGCACTTGTGCTACAACAGCCCATAGCAGCAATAAGGAATATTCTATTTTAAGTGTTCCGGTAGAACATATGCCATGCTAGACAATGAGTGAAAGACTAAAGTACAAGCGCTATGGCGACCTTCACCATAACTGGCAAACTTTGAGCTTTATTTCACACATCTGCGATAAGAAAACCCACTTACCTGTGTCTTCTCCTTTTCTCGCTGAACAGTGCGATAGGCAGTGACCAGCTAAAAGGAAAGAAATGGTGATTAATTTGTAGACACATTGAAGATACCCAGAGAAGCACTGAAGGGCTGGGTGGAAGTCAGCCCACACCCAGAGATGTAGTGGATATCATGCTGCATCATGTGTCTAGGTGTCTTTCACTAAAACAGGCCTGCTGCGATGAGCACCATTGACAGATCGACCCCTAAAAACACCTTTGCAACACTATTCTCGTATTCGCTTTACTCATCACCTTTATGTACTTCCTGTCACACACATTACTCCTCACCCCTTACTGATGTCCTGTCACATATACTCCCTTCCTCACCCCAACTTACTTCCTGTCGCACATACTCTATTCACCTTGTGTACTTCCTGTCTGACACACTCTAGTCCTCAGACTGAAGTACTTCTTATAACACTCCTCACCTCTGAGTACTTTCCGCGGTAGTTTCCCAAACTGCGCTCCATCCTGTGCAGGCGGTGAAGTAGCTGCTCCTTGGACAGGGTGTCAGCATTGCCAGGTGCGTCTTCTGCCTCGCTCTCGATGTCAGACGGCGGGTCGTAGGCAGGCGCGGCAGCGGGAGACTCATTCTCCAACCGAGTGAGCGATTCGCGGGATGAGCTACGCACAAGGTTCTCCCGTGAGGAGGAGCGGAAGAGGCCGTCGCCACGGCCAGGGGAGCGGAACAGTGACTCCATGGATGGCACCTTGAGCTGTAGCTTCTGTGCCAGTGACTGAGAATCCTGCTTCTGTGGTGGCAGAGAAACAAGGAGATCCCTTAAATACACGGTTAACGAACACCAATCAGGCCACAGGTAGTGAGAAACAGTCTAAAGACCCCATGGTTACCACAGCTAAAAATTTCACATGCCCACTAATTCCTTCAGGAAAAAAAAGTGCTAATAAAAAAATACATTAACTTTATTACATTGGTTAGTTTGATTTTTCACAGATGCCTTGATGTAAAGTAAACACTACTAACTAAAATTATATTAAGTAAAACGTTAAGCTAGTATTAATTCGAGCTGAACGCTTCTTGTTTCAGTGCCCATGTCTTTACTCACTGCTATCTACTAGCCTGCAGCAGTGCAAGTAATAACAGCAATGCTATAGGGCAATATGAGATCTTGAAAATCAGCTGCACAGTGTGAATAAAACAAGAGCCTGCGATGCTCTTCTAAATGAGGCAAACCCTTAACCTCATTAGCATGCTACACATCACCTCCAGAGGCTCAGCACATTGGACTGACATGTCAAACACTAAGTGGAACAGAGACAGAGACACAGCCAAACTGTCCTCTGGGCAGGCCTGCATGGAAGGGGCTGACCTGTGGTGAAGTGCCGCCATCTCCGTTCATGCTGCCCCTGGGCGCTGGGGGCTCCGTGCCCCCCCTGACAGAGCTCTATAATGGGTCAGAGAAGAAAGAGTAAGAGAGTGCGGTGGGGTAGACAGAGCACATGGTGAGCTGTTAGTGCCCTCAGCCACACCCGCATGGGGCAGGTTAGTGGGCGTTTCAGCCAGATTAGTGGCTGGGATAGAGGTGAGCACCTGGATGCCACCCAGTGCATCCATGCAAGGGGGTGGGGGTTAAAGGCTACATAAATACTAAGGGGGTGCCACAGCCATAGAGGGGAAGAAAAAAAAAAAAAAGGCACGCAAATGCTCACTCACGCACAACCAAACCAATTAGTACAGCAGGTTACCAGAGACAGAGGAAAAGCCAGTATCACAGGTCAGCGGATTCTAATTTGGTCTCTTGACAGCAAGCCATATTATCATGCAGAACAGTGGCCAGCCCTTAAATGCCAGCACCTAGACACTGATATGTATTCTACTTTATTGGTCTAACAATGCTAGAAGAGTCAAAGGCAATAAAACACTACTCTCAGGTCCACAGGGTCTAGTAAGTACCTCTAGTAAGTGGATGGTAAACTGGATATGCTGCATCACTAGCAAATCAGACAGAGACCAAGCATGCTTATCAGCAGACCAGGCACTGCGTTGTACCCACACTGACCAATCAGGCACAGCCAATATTCATGCATTCATGAGCAATAAAGTTTCCTTGGATCAGCTACCTAAAAACGGGATGTAAATAGAAGATACACGTGGAGTTTGACCAAAACAACAAAAAAACTGCAAGCATTATCAGGACTATTACAGCTGGTGGAACAACTGGCTTTGGAGGACTGAATTTAACACAGAGTTTCCACAGAGTGATGCTAACGGATCTCTGCTTATCATCACAGATGGGAACAGAGCAGCCTAGGACCGTGGTAGTAGTCCTTACTGAAACTCTCCTAGGCCAAGCAAAACAGCCAGCTGTTCTTATTTGCAGCAAACAAAAACACAACAAAACTGTCAGAACACACATTCAGCTGACAGGTAAAAACATCCAAGAACACAAGACGGTTTGCCCAAAATCTCTGTTATAACCCATGGTTCTGTGTAGGGAAAATATTTATGTAGGTAAAGCTTGTAAATCTGTATCATAAAAAACAAGACCGCAGTTTCATTTACAGTTAATTCTGCAAACAGGATGCCACCTGAACATTCACTAGCCAGACACAGCACACAATTACAGGACTACATTACAGTCACTCAGAGCTGGTCACATGAATTGCATGCCTTGGAAAGTGTGTATTCCAACTCTATTCCTATGAGGAAAATGGCAAAAGGAATAAAGTAGACAAATATTACAAAACGCAGAACCTCAAAGTGAATAATTTTAAATGTAACATGGTACATAACCACAGGTAAAAAGCCCTACATAATCTGGATATAACAGATTCCTGATTTTCCCATGGGATTGACATGTAACTATATTTAGAAGAATCTATTTTAACTACAAATTGCCTAAAACTATAAATTATAGGTTTCTGGACATTTTTAGGTAAGTGACAGTGAAGCTGCTGTTTCCAGAGGTAGGATGGGAAACAGAGCTGTAACACCCAGAGCACTGCAGCAGCTGAACGACCAGCTTCTCTGGGTCAGCGAATCAAAGCCAGATGGAGGATTATTCATGGCTGTGGGACCCAAATCTCCCTGTCAGACACCACTGCCTGAACCTCCAGGCCAATGCATGCATCTATGTCACTTTTATATGTTCCTCTAACAAACAGAGTGGGGAGGAGGGCAGTCTCATCCTCAAGGAATTAAGGTAATTTTTTTTAAATCAAAGGAACAGCTACAGCCACCAAGCGTATCCACATCCTGTAAATGTCGCAGACTGGGATGTCCTAATATTAGCATGTTAAAAGCTAACCGCAGTAACTGCTGTTTGCCATTATTAACAATCAGTGAACTGTTATGCATCTGCCCTAAATCCTGCTCCCCCTCCCATAGTGGTAACGGTCTGCCATGTAATTTTTAAGGGAGGGTGCCACATGTGAAGGATGAACACCAAGGCAATGAAGATGCCAAAACCCCGCAGCTACAAGGAACTTGTAACATGTGAGATCCTGCCGAAAATGCAAACACAGCAACAAACTGTCACCGATAACAGTAACAAAACATTTCTTTTAACTTTGATGTGAACAAAGTCTATTTAGTCACATGACCTTCATTCCTCCCCATATCTATTCTACACACCCCTGTGCAAACAGCATACATGCCCGGTACACAATCAAAAGCACTGAATTTGTCATTCATTCTAACAGACAGCACACAAACACAATTGAATGTCTTTAATGCTTTTAATATCTGCTGCTTTGTAATTCACACATATTTACACTCAAAATTAAAATAAGGAACAAATTTTATTTTCTGAGCAGTTCGGCTGTGTGCTTGTGATCACAACATAAATACCATTCTGCATCGCATCATTTGTCCTCATTGTGACATTGCATTAATGTGCAAGTAATTATACAAAATCTTTACAAACTAAACCCAGAAACAACAACAAGTCCAACAGAATATACAACAAAAGTCCAAAACACTATGTTACACAATTGTAAACCTGTTAAGACACAAGCAACCCTAAACGGACAAGAACAGAAAACCTTAAGTAAAAAATAAATAAAAACGCTAAAATACAGCCTGTTTTCATATATGGGCAAGGAAACTGGGAAAACACTGGAGTCATCGTCGTCATCATCATCATCATCTACTAGTGTGAGCCACTCCTGTTCTGTGAATACTGGAGGCATGACACTGTTGATGCTGATTCATGCACAGCAGCAACACACCTGAAGACCAGGCAGCATTCAACCTCTCTCAGCAAACCAGGGAAAGAAAAAAAAAAAAAAGTGTGGGGCTGGATTAACAAGAGGAAAGATCAGACAAAAAGGTTACCTGGGAACAGGGGTAACATTCATCCCAAGATTAACAGGGAGTAATATCAACAATGAGCACATTAGCAACTGGGATCCAAAAGCACAATAAATAATTAAAATAAAAACTCATCCATACACAGGCACACAGAGAATCACTACCCACAGGGTTAGATGCAGGGTTAAAGGTGAGATGCCTCTGAGGAACTGAGACAGAAAAATGGAAAGAGAGAGTTCGCCAAGCGGGTCACTGGTTCTTTGCAGGCCAGCTCCTACCCCAGAAAAGGCATAACTAGAGGAAGAAGGGGATGGGGAGGGGGCAGGAGCAAGGGCTTGAGGACAGGACTCACCGCAGCAACCGCCTGAGTGGCTGTGGGTCGTTTGGAATGATCCAGAGCAAAGATAGTGTACTCAGAGAGAAAAGCCGGCTCGGCTATCATCCCGGCCAGCAGCTGACCCCCACCAATGCGATTCGGGGTGACGGTGAAATGGGGGGGGGGAAGGGGGTGGAGGAGAAACAGAAAGCATGAGAAGAGAGAGTGAGATGGCTTGTGTCGGCTGGAAATGAACCTCCAAGGAAAAATGTGCTCAGATGGCCTCCCAAGGAAGAGATAGGAAAACACATCCCACCCCCCACTAAAGGGGTTTGCCAGACTGCTGCTGTCCAACCAGGGAGACAGCGAGGACCCGGAGCTCAGAGCGCAAAGCACCAGACAGATTGGCCTCTGGTTCCACACTCACAATGTGAGGACCTAGAGGCCAACAGAAAGACTCACACAGACAACTGGAAAAAAGAAAGAAAGAAAAGAAAAAAAAAAAAAAAAAAAAAAAAAAGATAACAAGGAAAGTGAATTAATATAAGTGGAATGTTATTAATTTTAAAACACTGACATTTTACCTATAAAGATAATAAAACTTGGTTGGATAAAACCCTCATTTACAATGTGTCGTTGGTCCTAACCACTGAGCAGCACCACACATACAAAACCTGAGTATCTGTGAATAACAAGGCCGGAATGAATAAAGACAGTTCAGAGATGTTTCCAATTACTGACTGTCCTTGGGAATATTTCACCTATTCCCCATTCAGTAAGACCACTTCTGACTCACTGAAACACTATCCATTTCAAATAATGGCTGTAATGTGAAATTTTCTGAAGCTTTTACATTTCAACATGCCAACAATCGAATACATGCTGTCATACCCATATGCTACACTTGTACTTGTCAGGTGACCGATACCATCCTGGAGCTGATGTTCAATATGGCTGTTTGGGAACTGAGCTGATATTACTTTGCTGTCAAACTGGGTCTGTGGCCCAGCTGGGTAGTATTACAGGGCACTGAGGCAACAGAACCCCACAAAAGGCTCACGGAGCAGTTGGAGAATGGGACATGCTATATTTAACAGCACAAAATCTTATGCAAGTCATAACAGTATCCAAGACAGTATTGATGGCACAGGTCTATGTGCATGGAGCACATTCTGGTCACATGCAAAAAAAAAAAAAAAAGCTCAATTACTGAATTCAAAACATTGTAACCTTATAAAACTGGCATACATGAACAAACTGAACTCCATTCATAACCGAGTTATCCTTAATGCAGCAAGAATACTTAAACATACGAATGAGATGTTATTGATTGTAACAGTCGTAATATATGGTGCAAAAAAATGTTCACAGAGAGGTAGCAGCACTTTTTAAACTTCAGCAGTTACCATTCCAGGAAGCAGAAAGTCACCAATGTCAGTAGTAAGGCTGGTAAGATGAGCTTCCACACAAACGTTTGTCAGCTTTCTGTAAACCCATTATCTCAGAGAGCAGCTGCTACAACTTAAACAGTTTTCACAAGGATGACTTTCAGAGAGTTTGATACCTGACTGGAACAAAGAGGGAGATTCTCCAAGTGAACCATGACTGCAGGTGATGTTTGCTGCTGGAGTTGTTAACCTGCATGCCTCCCAGGGACTCTCATGCAGTCTAATGCTAAAATTAACTGCACACACAAATGAACACTTTGCGAATGGAAGCATATCACACGGATCGATGATAGAAAATAGCTGGCTTACAGTTCAGCCAGGGATCTAAAATAAAACAGGCCTTCAGCGAAGGGCAGTCTCAAGGTCACAGTCAGCCTGTACTCTCAAGGCTTCTTTCCATGTTGCTGTGTCATGCATCCATGGAAAAAAGAAGGGCCTGGTGTTGCAACTGAGTCAAAGCGGCTAAGGCAAGAAGCTATAAGCTGCCGATGCGCAGCTCTCACACAATTCCACACTTCCAAATCCATAGTAATCCATAGCTTGCCGCACTCCACTCCCTTTTAATGATGACAGGAACCTCAGTGACTCCACCCCTTTTAAATCTGTGGCTGAAAGCATACTGACTCCTCCCCTTATAACTTTGCGTCAGTCTGGCTCACTGACTCCACCACATGTAAACATGCGGCAGCCTGACTTGTTCTTCCTGGTTCTGTTCATCTGTTGCGGTGTTGGCAGCAAACAGAAAACATTCAATGATAAGATCTCACCTCTCTGTCACTGGGAGAGGGGGGGCTGTCATCATGCAGCAGGGAGGGAGCACGACCATGCTGATCCCGGAGGCCCACCTGTTCAAAACCCCAAGTTATTATGGTTTACTTCTCAACAACATTGCTCTCATATCCGCAATAAGGCTGTAGAATGACGTTTTCACACTAGTGCATACGTTCCACACAAACCTTCAATGACCCTGATTCTGCTAAGAAAATTGCCTGAAATTTAGCACAGAAATTTATTTAGCACTCACGCATCTGCTAGGCTTTGAAGCTTGCTACAATAAGAATCAGACCAAGCTTTTTAAAAGTAAATATAAATTAACAATTAAAAAAGGGGGGAAAAAACACAAAGTAGTGAATAGATTTTGATTAATAATATTGTTTCAAATTTGTAAGGTGAGCATTACAAGAATGGATCAGTCTTTTATTTTTATCCAGTGTAAGGTTCTGGAGCCACCCAGCATCATCAGTAAGTTCTTAAGCTGATATGAAGAAGCATTTGGCTTCACATCATTTTAATGCTGAGCTCAATATTTCCACACCAGTCCAAGTAGGTGTGGTGAAAACCCAAATAAAGGTTGCAGCGGTTTTATAAACACAGCAACGCATTAGTGTTGTGTCAGGCTTTAGTGAGTGCAGTCGTGTCTTGAGTTTAAACCTGTAACACATGTTTGGACACTTCATTAAAAAACTTCTCGTCCGTGAAGTACACATTGTTGCCAGATGCCACACATGCACGCATTACACCTGTCAGGTAAGTCACGTATGAAAATCATTCGTGACGTGATACATTGCGTCACGGCTGACTGACTAGTCTCGCACAGCAGAACAAGTTGCAACATTAACATACGTGCAGAAATGTGGCAACTAATAAATTTCTAAATCTGTCCAACTTTAGAAACACATATAAAACGTAGAGGTTTAATGAAACAGTGCTGTTCATTTACATGAAACTGAAAAAACAAATTTAAAAGGACTTGGTTATTTTTCGCCAACAAATCATGTTACCTTCAATTTATTCATAGGCGAAACAATCTGCCTAAAAGCGTCATTAAGGAATGGTTTTGAAAAAGTGAAGTAGGTGTCCAGCTGAGCTTTTAAAAAGCAAAAACCCCTGTAAAATCTTACAAATATTGGACGTCACGCGTCCATTTGTAGACTGCAATACAACCGTCAAAAACGTGGGAGAAATGACTGACAAACTAAAGAAGAGCCGAACAAGACACGCATGCTGTCATCTGAACTGCAGCCGTAGAACTCAGCAGAGCTTTTCTACCGACCTGGGCCTGCTGCTGCTGCTGCTGCTGTTGTTGTTGCTGCGATTGGGCATTCCTCTGGGGCGACTGCTCCTCGTTGATTTTTTGCTTCAGTCTCTTGAACATGTTTATACGCCGCTGCTGTCAAATGCAGATGATTCGTAGTGTTTTTATTTTCTTTACAGCTGCCTTTACCCCAGTCGTCAATGTCTTTCTTCCTGGTCGTCGTCTCTCATCTCCGCACAGGTGAACGAAGCCACTGTGCATGCGCGGCCTACGTGGAGCAAAACGAGCACAGCTCCATAGAATACGGCAAACGCGAGGAGACAGACAGAGCCTGCACGCCGCGCGAGGAATATACGGACTGGCGCTCGGTATAAACCGAGTGGTACAGGGTGGCTTCGCTACCACTGAAACGCAGACTGTTCGTAATTATTTGACAATAGAAACAGTTTGTCATTGCAGTTAAAACTAACGCAATAATAAAAAAAATACTAGGGGAAATAGTACAACCAATAATACATATTATAACCATTCATTGTAGTTAGGAATATACATTTTAAATATTAAGCTCATAACACATCCGAATGAAATAATTAATTTTTAATGAATTAATTAATTAGCGCATGGCAATAAACCCCGCACTCTGAACTTAATACTTTTTTTTCATTCTGGGTTTAGAAAAAAATATCTTTAGGTCTTTATTTTACAGCGCATTCAATTTTGTATTATACTGCAGTGGTATTGGGTTTAATTAAACCCGGATAAATATGACAATAACCATGGATTTAACAACAGTTTCAATATAATATATAAACTCTACAATAAATCTTTGCCATCATTTTGGAATAAAACCATTTTGAAATGAAAACTTGAACTTCGGTCATCAGTACAGTTCCTTTCTTTCAGTAAATTCCATTGCTTCAGATATGACAAGTTGGTTTTTACTTTTTAAATCGCCGCCAGTTGACTACAAAAGTGAATTACAATATGTTCTCTATTGTAGAATAACATAAAAC
This sequence comes from Chitala chitala, assembly GCA_025773905.1. Lineage (NCBI taxonomy): Eukaryota > Metazoa > Chordata > Actinopteri > Osteoglossiformes > Notopteridae > Chitala > Chitala chitala. The sequence continues at coordinate 850 of JABJVR010008323.1, read as the reverse complement.
ACCGCATGACATTAACATACTCAAATTAGGGTTTAAAAGTTTTTTAATGTAGAAATTCGAAAGAAATTACGATTTATTTCACTTTCGTACATTTTATTACATTATGACTAACAAAAAAAATTAACTCTAGTTTTAATAGTTTTAACTGTAGAATATTACGTGTAATTAATAACATGTTTGCATTGCTGCCTTGTAAGTAATAGTACACATTTGAATCTCATAAAAATTTTTTTAACCATTAAATTAACTTCCCTTTTGTATGGTGGCCGAAGGTGCAAGCAGAACAAATGCAGCAAGAAAGTGTTACACGTACAATGTCAACAGGGGGAGCTGTTTCTCTGTTTACCCCTGTCCCCCTCTCCAAAAAAAAAGGAAAAAAAAATTTGTTTGTAGTGTTTGAGCTTTAAAGAGGAATTAAAGTCAGAATTACGTATTCACCATATACATTTGGATACGTTATGACTATGTCTCTGTGTTTGTTCACTCTAACGCATGTTGTACGATAATGTAACTTGTTTGTTTTTGGGTAAGGACGTACTGTATAGCAAATGAATGAACATCAGATCAAACATAGTACCAAAAGTAACAGAACTGTGCCAGTTTTAAATAAAAATATTAATCTAAAACATAAATACACAAAAAAAAAAAAAAAATATATATATATATAAATATATGTGTGTGTGTGTGTGTGTGTGTGTGTTTGGAAATATGTTTCAATTGATATTGATATATTTATATATATATATATGTACACTTTTGTTTTGTCTGTGTTTTTATTTGTGTGTTTATCGATGCTCTCTGTGCCTCTTAATTGCCCCTCGGGGACAAATAAAGTGTTTTGAACTGAATT
>JABJVR010008322.1:0-10741 GCA_025773905.1 Chitala chitala | reverse complement strand
CACACACACACACACTACGGGCAATTTGGACACACCAGTCAACCTAACCCACGTCTTTGGACTGTGGGAGGAAACAGGAGAACCCGGAGAAAACCCACCAAGCACAGGGAGAACATGCAAACTCCACGCACACAGACCCGAGGCAGGAATCAAACCCCAGGCCTGGAGGTGCAAGGCAACAGTGCTAACCACCACGCCACCGTGCCGCCTCTGCAATGTTTTTCTTTGAGAAAATTAAAACACAGGTCAGCCACCCTCACCTGCTGAAAAGAAAGGCCAACAGCCAGTAAAATGTCCTACATATGGAATCTCATGTCGTGTCCACCGAATAATTTTCATTCACAGAATGTCCATCTTCTAGGTAGATGAGACAGAAAAGGCCAATCTGCCCTCATTAACTACAATGAAAAGGTCACCCATGTTACACCAGCTGTGGTTGCTCATGCCCCAATTGGTTAAAAGTGGGCCAATTTTATCTGATGAGACTTTAACCCTTCTCCTGCAGAGATCCGCCAGTCACAGACTCGGGAAGCGAAGTGGATAATCGATCCATCTTTATCGACCTGGGAAGCTCACACTGGACTGGTGCACTGGCTTGTTTTTCACAGATAAAGCCCCTGCCTTGGTCAATACTGCTCAGCAGTCCTTTTGCCCAGCGTTGCCTGAGCCCAGCATCTTTACAGCCCGGCTCGTTTATGTAAAAAGCCCTACAGCCCACTTGTCCACAATTTGAATTTCAGGTAACCTCCAGCAAACTTTTACTGTGGTGACAAAGGCAAATACACTCCTTTGTGCTATACCTAAAAAATCTGCCTAAGAACAACCATCCAGAACCAAAAATATCTACAGATGGTCTCCGAGTTATGATGGTTCAACTTGCAATTTTTCAATCTTATGATGATTATAGCGATACAACAAAATTGTAAAAAAATATTGAGTTTCACGCAGCAGGCAAACGTAGCAGCGTATGCGGTACGATACTGTAATGGGACGCTGCCGGGATGTACGCACCTCCCGCCGTGTGAGACGCCTCACTCCCGCCTTGTGAGACGCCTCACTCCCGCCTTGTGAGACGCCTCACTTCCGCCAGTGATCGACAGAGTACAGTTGTCTCGCTGTTTTTTTTTTTTTTTTTTTTGAGTGCATATTTTTTTTGTCTTGACTTCTATTTTCAAGTTACGATGGGGTCATCCAAACACATCTCCATTGTAAGCCAGGCACTGCCTGTATCCCCAATGCACGTATGCTGAGGCGCTGCTAAACCTAAAGCCAAGGTAGTAGCACTTTGGAGTTACAGTTCAGAAGAGAGATTATTTTTCTGGTCCTAACTGAAAAAACTGCTTAATGCCTTTCGAATGGCATGCTTAAAGAGAGTCGCTGTAAGAATAAATAGCAGTTAACAATGATTTTCAGCTGCGCAACCAGGATGGGAAATACATACAGTTTGAGCTGAATGCAGGGGAATGTTTCAGTCTACAGCCATATCAAACACATTGTCTTTAGGAACTGTTTGTGTGAAACCTAGTGAAGCGTTTAATTCAGATATCAGAACAAAGCATTTTTGAAGCAGAAATTACAGGTCAATTCAATCTCATGCTACCCAGTGGACGTTTTCACAAAACATACAACAGCATGCTCAGAATTAATTTCAAATCAAACCCCTAAACACTCACAGTTTTTATTTTCACCAGTTCCAGCCAGGTGAGACAGTTCTTAGCCGTGCAGTGCATTGCATTCTCAACCTGAAATCTCAGGTGAGAGTTGCCGCAGGTGTGTTTTCAACGTACAGTACTACCACACAGAATACACAAACACTCATCAATAAATAAACTTGACACAACTTTCAGCATCACAAAGTTTGGATCAGGGAGAGGAAATTGCACAGGCAGAGTGTTCATTCTCTCAGACAGGACCAGCGAGCAGCACTTCTGCTAAAACAAAGGACCCAAAGCAGGACTGGAGAACAAGCATTTATTTTTTATCACTTAAGTCGTTTTACCCTTTGGTTAATTATGGATTATCCTCAAAACTGAAGTTCAGAGCTGAAGTGTTACAGAGCCTTAGCAGAGAAACATACATGGCAACTGATGGGTAGAATATTTCTCATGACTTTAACAATAACCATGACTTGCTAAGGCAGACATTGATTTTTATTTTTTCCCAGCATGCTCTTAGGGGCGCTTGTGGGCTAAGATGAGCTGATGTGTGTGGCGTTACATCACTGGCTGAATTTAATGTTTCACCCTCATTACGCTTTACCAATTATGCCCTTCATTGTGCACCAAGACGCCAACATTCCTGTGGAGCATCGGTAGGAGAGGCAATACTGCTTAATGCATACGCTGGTAATGACTTGTCTAAAATCTTTTGTGCAAAGCACTACAAGACGTTAAACATGAGCTGAGAAAAGATTTTATGTCTCTATATATAATTTTAAAATGATTAATTATATATTAAAAAAGAATTTGGCAAAGTTTAGTGAAGAGGAGAAAGCAGCATAGTTGAGCATGGTTGAATAACTACTGCACACGCTGGAAATACCCCGGTATTGATTTCCCTTCATTTAGTAAATCTGAGAACCTTATGTACCAACATCTTGCTTGCAGGGCATTTCTGAACTTGTTTATTTTTGTGATATTTCGTTTTGGACGTCTGTAACATAACTGCCACATCCTGATGAGAACTGCAATCTAGGATGCGTCGCTGAAAAGCTGCGAAACTCGGTTTTCACTCAGACCTGTGCAAGGCAGGGGAATAAAAGCACTACGGTGAATGTCAATGTCGTACCGCAGACTGAAATCGCTAAGCCGCTTTTTATTAGTTTTCAACGCAGCTGCGTCATGCGTTCAGTTAGCAACATGGAGAAACATGAAGGAGAATATGGAGGACGGGCTGAGTGTGGTGAGACGGGTTTCACCCGTAGCCAATTAATACGCTCAGAAGGTTCCCGTAAGTAAGAGAATCTGTTTGCCATGCACACATAACCTGTGAATTAATTTGAACTTTCTGACGCAAGGGCGCTTCTGAGCCTTACAGAGTTACCTAAGCCAATCAATTGCTCTCCAAATGAAACATCAAAGGACAGGCTCTTTCCTGAGCACATTACTATAATTATGCAGCCCTGGTCGTGGCTGTTGCATATGCTCCCTGAAGGTCTCCAAATACTGCTCTATTAAAAAAGCCTGTTGTTATGTACACTATCTGATGCACCTCCTGCTCTGATATGCTAAAAGACTTGAAAATAACTGTTAAGCAGAAATATAGAAGTTTGGGGGAAAAATGTTCATTTTCCTGCAAGCCCCTTACATAGGATGGATAATGTTTCACAGCAAGGTTTAAAACTCCTGCAAAGAAACAACTGTCCACAAACAGAAGCCCTTGCTGGTGGCATAACCCAACAGATTAAAATGACCCGTGAAACCTTTCAGCAAACATTTGAAACTGAACAGCAGGAGTCTGCCCTGGAGAGTGTGCGGAGACCAGCCATGTGTGGGGAGGACACGTTCTTGTCTAAAATGTGAGAATAAGGGAGAGACAAAAGAAAAAAAGAAGTCGACATGACTGTGATCAAACAAAGGAAACGGCACCTCATTTCTCCTCTCTGGTTGTTGCAGTCGTACGTTTTATACCGCACGCATAAAAGCTACAAAAAAAAAATAAATAAAAAAAAAAAACAAAGAGTTTCAAGATATCAAAGAAACCTGGATCCACAGTACCACAGTGAAGAAGCAAACCCCAATTAAAACTGCATTTGCAAATGTACTTTTGGGGCTGTATATTTTGAACGGTTACAGTAAAAAAACTATCACTGCACGATATCGATTGGGAACCTGCACTGCCTGGAAGATCCGCCAATATCTCCACTTTGTCAAAAAGCCATTTCTCTTTTGCAGAGCCATCAGCGTGATGCATAACAGGGTCTGTTGCTGTTTGTGAAACATTTAGTTTTATTTTAAAATTTGGAACACGGAAAGTTTTCCTGCCTTAAAAACGATAAGCCAGAGGACTCCAGAAGCCGCACGCTTAACGAAAAGCTTCACGTACATTGAACAGAGTGGCTCCTGCTGCCGAAATTAACATAGAAAAGAGTGATGGCTTCACACCTCCTGTTAATGACCTGTACTCTCTGATCAATAAGTACTGAGGGACATGACCCCCACCCTCACATGCTTTTCTGAGAAACTCTAGGAGAAAAACAGTTAATAATTGTACCTACTCTGTGTTCGTGTAGCTTTAAGTCCCTCAAGAAGCATACAAGCCTTTTATGGGTATCTGTAGATGTAGACACCTTGCATTAGTGTGTACCTAATGGTAAGTTACACAGGTGCTGATTTACAGACTAAGATTTTTCACATTAATGATCTGACAATCTTATCCCATTTTTAGTCTTCAGTGTAGTGTAGTGTAGTACTCTAACACAATACACACTGATAGCTATACTCAGTTTTTGTCATTTTATATGGGTTTTATATGGTTTTACTAATCATCTATTTTGCCATTATGTGATTAACATTATTCTGTGATGTTCACCCACATGCACTGAAAACACAAGGGGTTCGCAAACTAGCAACAGCCATGTAATTAATTTAATTTCAAATTTTCAAAATTTGATGAGGTCTGATAATTACCCGGCTGGAAAATCATTCAAAAAATCAAGAACTAAATACCCCCTGACCTCAGGATTTCAATTGCTTTAAATCGTGACTCCAGCTTTTCAAGGATTTTTTTTTTTAAAAAAAGGGTTTTCCACATTTTTACACTAAGTGACAGGCCCATTGGAAAAATAATGGAATGCACCTTAAAAATGTCTCGCCGGCAGTAACACACCACAAATTCTCATTTAAAATTCAGTTCAAACGATGAGTAATGAACGGAACACAAAGTACATTTTTGTGACATTTATTCTGTAGCGAAAACACAACTGTTCCAGCGTCAGCACTCTGTCCCCCCCGTCATGCCGGGAGGCGCGGCTGAGTACTCTGCATTTCGGTGGCTCTGATGGTCCGCAGACCGACACGTCAGTACTGCTCAGCTTCAGCACGGAGGGGCAGCTTCTCCAACATTTTCTAGAGACGGGCAAACAATAAACCGCACTGGGGCACGCTCTGTAAACCGCTTACGAGGTTCGTCAAGATGGTTTGAGCAGGCTGGCACAGCGAGGCGCCAGGGTCCCATTTGTCTGTACTGCAAAACAAAACAAAAAAAGGTAGATCAGGTGTCTTGCCAGGGTTCTCGCCCTGAAGGACCCTGTCACGTACCCAGTGTGAGCTCATTACTAGCAGCCTGGCTTAGGTGGAAACAAACAGAGGCGACCCAAAGGCCCCGCACAAAAACATGTGAAAGCCTACAGCCATATCGTCAGCTTCTCTGGGGAAACATCAGACGGAGCTCAGAGTCAATAAAACATCCTTGTTGTCCAAATAATTGCATCTCCTGTAGCAATTTGAGAAGAAAGAGGCATTGAAAAACATGAGACAAACACTGAGATTTCAGACAAAGTTCCAGGGAAATGGTTTTTGAGTTAATGTGCTGATCTACTTTGAAGACATGCCAAGGTATTGAGAAAGCCAAGAAGACAATTGTCCCTGTGGCCCTGCAGAGATTTATGCACAGGATCTAAGAAATTTTTAAAGATGCTTTGAAACCACTAAATTCAGAATGAAGTAAGTAAAAGCAGCCTCACACTTCAGCCTCAGTGAAGCTGAAGTACTGCAGTTTCTCCTTTCACCTGAAGTGGCTCTGTTGAGCTGGAAGGGGGTAGAGAACTGCTTTGTGAATTGGAGAAATGTGATCAGCTTTGTATTAAAAGTGGTTTGTAAACAGTGTCTGTGCCGGGTGTGCCCATTCGAGTCCCAGGGATGAGGCCCAGTTAGGCACTCTGCTTAGACGTGACCTGTGGTGTGTTTTGACAGTGTAGCTTTCTAGGAAGAACACAGCACCAAGCAGCCTGGCTTCAAATGCTCGTGCGACAAGTGCAGGCCTGCCATATTTCTCACTTCGGAAATATTTAACTGCTGGTCTGCCGATATTTACACATGATTCAATGACAAACAAATCCCGATGCTGATTTCCGGGCTTTGGACATGTTTTGGTAGGTGTTGCTGTACTCAGCCTGTGAGATAACAGCGAGGAACAGCACCTGTTATTCTGACTGCTCACCACACACGTGCAGCTTTTAAGGTGAATGCGAACAACTCTCTTAGACTTGGTCATGCTTAAAGGCAGTACACTTCAACTCCACCTCAAAGCTCTGACACAGTCCTGCCAAGTGAGGTTGTGTGTGCTGGGACACCTCATTAGAAGCAGTGGGAGAGACTCCTACACCCTCTCCTAAGACAGGCCCGTCTGGACACACAGCACAGACTGCCTTCACATTATTGGAGCAGTCACACACACTGTCAGCCATGTCCGCACTGCCAGATGCTTATTCACACACACGTCACACGGGTTAAACGAGACCAGGCCCAGAACAGACTCTCCACCAAACCTACACACAGCTTAGCTATGGGAAGCAGTGCACAGGTTCCAGTGAGGCCATCCCAGTGTCCCAACACAGCTGTTGCACTCTGCTCTGGCCCTCTCTGCCTGTTCTCCTCGCAGCTTCCGAGGCACACACATTTCTCAGAGGGTCTACAAAAGCACCTATCCTACTGGCCCCTTGCCTCTTTTCTGCACCTGTGCCCACTCACTTACAGCTCCTGGCTGCCCAATCGATGCCCACCTAGACCCCAGCTTGCCAATGCTGAGAGGTAGCAGCTCAGTCCGAACACCGCTCTGTTGGGCACGTCAGCCCCTCACTGCCAACAAGCTTGTTCTGCAGCCCTACTTTTCTGATGAGACAAGAAGAAAATCCCATTCCATTACCAATGGAGCAGTTAGTCTCTGCTGTGCAAAACCTTAGGGGTGTGTAAAGCTGTTTTAGTAACATAGAAGATGTTCTTATCCAAAACTATGTCAGCAACAAGAAGAATCCAATGGACCGGTCAGGCCAGACGTGACAGTCAGGTTCCTCCTGGGACTCCAGAATTGTCTTGGTTGCAGGACCACAGGTCCTTAGTTAGCAGACCACTTGCTGGTCCCTGTGCAGTCCAGTCGTCCACTCCCCACACCGCTTCGCCCCCTAGTGAGAACACGCCTCATGAATACTGAAAGCATTCAGAACAGACGTGACTTTGCATACCCTGCCCACATGGTTGCCTCTGCACGCTTCCTGGGCAGCTCAAAGGCAGATGCTGCACGTTGGAGATGTTCTACAGTTATTCCCACACAGGAAGCACAACAACTCTTTTATTTTCAGCATTTTAAGTGTCCCTCCCCAAGGATTAAAAGTATAAAATTATTGTAGCAAACAGGAGTAAATGTCTGAAAACAATATTTTCTTCCTTGTTTTGCTGGACGCTTACCAGTGGCGGCGTCCCGTGTTAACAGACACATGAACATGGTAAATGGCATTTCTGGAAACTGACAGATGACCTTTATACTGGCTGCCATAAAAAGCCCCTTCCCAATTAGATGATGAGGTCCAAAGCTCCTGTATCTTTTTTGTCAATAAAATTTTTTCTGACACCCCCCCAACACTTTCATTTGACCACAACGTTCATTTCACCCAGAAACTCCTTTAAATCATAGTCAATGACCACAGGGTGGCTCAGGAAGTTTGTATCGTTTGTATTCCTGTAAAAAACATAAAGCACAAGAACTCACATTCAATTTTCCCTTTGTATAATTCAAGAAAACGAGAGGCAGACAGGTTTAAGGAAAATAAAATATGTACAAACCGCTCTTTCTGGGTTCTCTATGTTTTTCCTTCAGTTGCACTTCCAGTTTGTACAAAAGCAGCCTTGATATAAACCAGACAGCCACTTTTCAGCTAATCCCACATTCTTCATCAACTGTGGTCCAAACATGAACAGCTAAACTCCACATCCTGCTTATAATGTCAGGCGTTACACACAAAGGTTGGTCGATGCTGAAGGAAAAGACGGGCGTCTTGGTTGGACGGCCACCACACACAGTGGCTTCAAATAAACACTGATGGCATGAACACAGAGTGCTTCAGATACATAAAAACTGAGATTATACTTTGTTCACTTTCATGTACTTTCCATGTTAAGCATTTTCCTTAATTTAAGTGGGCATTTAGCAAGAATAATTAAACACATTTTGAGCAGGTATTTCATATGTTCTGCATGCAGTTAAGTCCTTCTGTTTTACTTTTCCCTATTGTTGAGAGTGTGTGTGAGAGTGTGTGTGTGACTACCAAGGAGTTGGGAATAAAACTGCTTGAATAAATAGATTAATTTTTTTAAGGTCAGAACGGCAAAAAGTCAATTTCACAGTTTAATTAAATAATTGATGAGCCTCATTAGGTGGAATTGCTGAAGTCTGTAGTTAGCGAAATTTACATAATCAGATTTGTTATGCGAGCTACGTTCAAATGACTGGCATGGAAATCAGGCATATCCAATTCAGAGTGGTACCGAATCAGAGAAACACATGATACGTGTTCTTTACTGGGGTATATAGTGTTCAAAGCATCCAGGCATAGTCAGTTTGTCTCAGGGTTCTTCCTACAAAATAACACCAGGCAATTAGGAACTACAATCAACACGTCACACAAATAAGGAGACACAAATGTCTTGACCAGAACAATCAGTAATGCCTCAACGTTGGAAATTATCACCTCTAATCAGGCAAAACAATTGTGTTAGTGGCTAATTATGAAACAACAAGCCAACTTTTCTCAGCAGTAAGTAAATGCACGTGACTTTCATTAATGAGCAGAATGATGCTGAAAACATCCGATTTCTTTACCTGCCCTGTGCTGAAACACATGGCAGGTTGACACACACGTGGAGTTATTTATACCCTCACTTTTCTATATATTTTATTTGGATTTGCATTCATTAATAATCACACATAAGCACACCATTGGTAAGATTATTGCTGTCCAAAACTTAGTAAAATAACCTTTTCAAATTGGTGTGAATACAGCATAAACAATTTTTCAGAAGCTAGCTTCAATTATTTTAAATTAACATTTCATCTCCTGGCAGTTTGTGCATATGCCTATAAGCAGTTATTTTCCAATACTTAACAGGTATTTATCTCCCTTTTCACTTTGTCACTGCTTTGGTTTCCTAGCAACAATATGGATCTATCCATGTGCATAAATTACGCAGAGTGGAAAATCCTTAGCGATCACTGAAATGGGCTGCACTTGCAGGCCACATAATACAAAAAAATGAAATCCAGCCTAATTAATGATAGCAGAAGCTTGAACTGAATACTGACACTCACAGCATTGGGCACGGTCGCTGTAACGACAAACCTTCCAGCACCGGCACGCTGACATCAAGCACAAACCACTTCTTCCTTCTTCCTGCTACAGCAGCCCCGTATCCTCCGCTGACTGAAGTGAATTTTACCCATTTTCCCTTTGACACAGCTGTGCATTTCACATTTCTGATTGATTCACACGTTCAGTGGAGCAAGCCACCCTGGCAGTGCTAGGGTCAGCCACCGGCCAAATGCGTACCTTTACATGCCACACATTTATGGTGAAGGGGCATGACCAGCTTCATGGCATACATACTCATGTAAGGAGAGTTCGCCAGCGTCCTGCCTGCACCTGGCTCTGTGGGAATATGGCCCTCACTCATTCTAGAGTAGAGCCACGCCTGTCAAGCCAGGCCAGTCATTATTTTCCCTGCACTGTGATCCCTGTGACCCCTGACCCATGGTAATACAGAAATGATGACCTGCATCACAGTAAGGTTACTCAGACAGCCTCCTACAGAGTTCCACTCTTTTCCATCACAACCAGCTGCAGCCAGACCGTCACGACTTTACAAACCTTTGATATACACAGCAGTGCATTAGTTTGTGCCAATGTAATGTGTGTAATGTGAAGGGGGGGGTAGATTAGACAACACCGATTTATGAAATGTTCTTGACACGCCTCACTCTCGCCAGCCATCGACACAGTTCAGTTGTTTCGGGTGTTAGAGCACGTTTTTTTTTTTTTTTAGAGTGCGTATTTCATTTGTCTTGACTTACGATATTTTCAAGTTACGACGGGGTCGTCGGAACGCATCTCCATCGTGAGTCGGGGACCGGCTGTATGTTTAAAGCTCAGCTCATGTGCTCTTATATTCTTTATTATTTGTCAATGTCATAAATAATAACTTTGTTAACTTTTGTTATGCTCAGAAGCCTGGAACATCGCCGTGGCCCTCAGAGGAAGTGACTCGGCTCGGTAACACACTGAACATCGCTTCTGCATTAACACAAGGTTTAACAGACACACACACACCAGCGTACTACTGCCTCAATCCTTTCAATGCACACACATTTCATTCTGAAGGCCAACAGTAACACAACTAGCTTATTTATGTCAATACTTACACACTTTATTCTGAAGTCTAGTACTAACACAACTAGCTGACTGTTATCAGTATGTCTGCACCTCATTCTGAATGGTAATACTGTCTGCGGCACAAACAACACATGCAAAGTTCATTCTGAGTTGAATAAGTTTGCTCTGGGAATATAGATGGCCTTGCTAACTCCTGTGGTTTTATCTCCTCGTTTGCGTGCCACAGACAGTCTGCCTGTTGCTCTTCTACACGTTTCCAGCTAACTCCTGTGGTTTTATCTCCTCGTTTGCGTGCCACAGACAGTCTGCCTGTTGCTCTTCTACACGTTTCCAGCTAACTCCTGTGGTTTTATCTCCTCGTTT
>JABJVR010008321.1:0-10742 GCA_025773905.1 Chitala chitala | reverse complement strand
GCTGACTAACCCCCCCCACCTCACCATTAGCCTGCCAATCACAGTTTTAGCTGACTAACCCCCCCCCCCCCATCTCACCATTAGCCTGCCAATCACAGTTTTAGCTGACAGCCTATTTTGAGTGTACCCTGATTCCAAAACATGTGCTATGTCCACTGTGGTCAGTACTGAATCCAAAGTCAATGTCTTACTTACAGTATGTCCTTATGCTAATACAGTATTTAGGTTATCAGTGGTAAAAATGTCATGTGATAGTGACTTAGTCATAAAGTGTGTCGACACGCTGCGTGTGTGAATGCTCACCAGCAGAGATCCTTTCAGCAATAGGTCAATACTGTTTGCTGTTTCTAGCCTACCTGATAGCAGGTATTGTCTGTTTGGATCAAACTAAACATTTGGTATATGAGCTTCCTCTTGCTTTAAAGACTTCACTGTCCCTGTCCACATCCCAAAGGCGACTAAAGAGACATCTCATCAGGGAGCACCTCAGAACTTAAAACCTCACCTTTATCATCTATGCCTCCTTTTTAGTCCATTGTTGCAAGGCTGTTTGTTTGTACATGTTTGTCTAGTTTATACATGTTTTATATGTTTATACTTTTCCCTTTACTTGTATGACTTGTGTGAGAATTGCTTGACTTAATCGGGTGCACTTTGATGATAGGACAGCACTTACTGTTAGTTAGATTCTCTGATACTGTTTGACCTTGTTCATGACATGCACGTGTACTATTATTCATTTAAGTCGCTTTGGAAAAAGGCATCTGGAAAATGAATGAAATGTAAAAATGTAAAATGTGTACATAGGCAACAGAAGTAAGGGTATCAAACAGCAGTGCTTCCATTGAAACTGATGTTTTAACTTATGATGAGATGAAGTGTGAATAAAATGACATTTTGTTTATGTATATTATTAAATATTTGTCGTAAACAGATTTGTATTGACTGGCAGCTAAACGTAGATGTGTATCTTGATCGTTATCCAAATGTTTGTGTTCTGTCTTTCAGGAATATTTTCTGTCAACTTTAGGCTGCTCCCTGTGTAGGGGTCTCCATAGCAGATTGAAAACTGGACGCCTTAAGTGACGCAGCTGTCCCACATTATTCCGGCTTGGCACCAGTGCTAGACATGCTTCAGCTCACATCTGAATCCCCAACCTCAAAGGCAGCCTTTCAGAAATATATTAATGTATTCTAAATAAAGATGTTGTGAATGCCAGCCTATTTCCAGTTAATTGTGGCACTTTGAGGGCATGTATTTTAATACTTCCCTACTGACTAGTCTTTTCTGACAGTTTTTTATTTTCATTTTGATACTGAAAAGTCTGTGTGCAAACAAGCTGTCTCTTTGCAAAACTGATATTGAAACGTTGAGTACTCCAGCATATGTGCCCTCTCCAGCTGCTGTTCTGTTCCGTTCCGGTTTCCATATGTTTCTCGGCGTCGTCTGAATGTGCACTGCAGCTGAGATAAATCAGCATGCTGGTGAAAATGGCCACTTTGCAGATTAGAGTGAATGGGCGTTTCTGCAGTGCCCTGTAGCACTGAGTGAATGAAACACGTTCCATACCTGGAATGTTCTGTATTTCCCACAATGAAATGTGAAGGTCCTCATGGACTGAGTCAGTTCCTTTCTTCCCTGTTTCAGACACTTCAAGCCTGATGCAGAGCTATTAGAAACACATCAGTGAGGCTGGCAGAAAAATGTTGCAGAACCCCCCCACCAACATTCAAGAGCATTTTGCAACCATTTCAGACTTATGATGACATAAAGACTGATGTTGTAGTGAAATGCAGGCTGCTGTTGCTGTAGCAACGGATGACTGAAGCGTATCCGTGTGCTAGTGGGATGTTTACGCGTATGACCAAAGTGGAAAAAAGAGTAGGGGGAAATGGCACTCCTTTGTATCTCGTTCCCTTCGTCACTGTGGGTGGCTCACATGCTCAGAGCTGTATGATGTTTTGAGATCTTTAACTATGTAAACACTGCATAGAGTATATATGCATGAGCATTTATAGTGCCAGCCTGAAGTTTGCGTACACCTGCTTAAACACACACATTTCCTGATTTTCAATTTTTAACTCTGCATACTTATCTGAAAACACAATTTTATTATGTATGCACTTGCGTGAGCAGATGTTCAGAAGCCTGCTGCTTTCGGGAACTGAATTTTTTGTTGAAAATGGGGACGTGGAATCTCAGTCATCCAAAGTATAGGGATTTCAGTCAAAAACCCAAGTCAGTTCAACTTCTGAAATGTGCACTACACCAGTCTGGAAAAGAGTTATTAAGGTAATGGGACGCAGTTATGGGGAATCCAAAATTTACAGGCAGTTTTCTGTAAATTTTCCATATTCTTGAATATTTGTTTCATAACATATATTTGTTGATATGCTTTAGTTTCCGTGTATTTTTAGCAACTTGTATGCATTGTTTACCTCAGCATCTTCCCTAGCTACCCAGTGATGTAGTACTCAAAAGTCATTTTTACCACCACTGTATTGGCAGCATGTTCCATGAGCTGTGTGCTCAGGTAGTGTTTTGTGTTTGTACTGTCCTTGTTGCCGTCAAGACCCCAACAGAGATGAGGGGAGGGTGTGAACTGAATAACAGACAGCCAGTATAAATATTTAAGATGATGAAAGGGCATCCATCTCTTTGAAATTAATTGGCAGTACAGTGGGCAGTGACTGTGCTACAATCAATGTCATTTTAATGATCATCCTCATGTGATTGGCAGGTACGGTTGTAATGGTAAGTGACTTCTTGGCGTTTTGCTGTCTTTAATCATTTTAAGAATGCGACTAGTCATGTCGATCACCTGTGAACTGTGCTGTCTTGGGGTCACATGGTGCGTCAGCAAGGTCATCTGGTAACCAAGAATTTAAATGCACTGTAACGGTGTATACTGGCTATTGATTTTAATGTATTGTGTACATCTCATGCATTTTTAGAATGAGGGATTATTTTTGATTATTTGTTTATTCTATTTTTTTTTTTTTGCTAAAAGTTGTGAAATGGCTTCAGATTAGAAATGATAAGATATAGGAAACCTGTGAGAGTGGAAATACTGTTTGCCTCCAACATTTTGCAGACATGGTAGCTCCCCTTGAAACGAGCAGCTGACATAAGTGTGACAGACCACAGCCGCGTGAAACGTGATCTGCTGAGGAGCGTTCCCGAAACATCCGGAAAAAGCAGGAGAAGGCGTGGTGAGGGAGCAGGAGTGGCACGGGGACACTGAAGCTGGTTGCAGTGGGCTTCGTTGTGTGCATGTTATGTGGATGTGTGTGTGTGTGCAGGCGGGTGGCTTGCAACTGCTGCTGCAGTGCAGTGAGTCAAACACTCCTGTCCCCCCCCGGAAGCAGAGCAGAGGCGCACAGTTGGCATGTGTCCGTCCCTCCTGCCTTGCCAGGAAACCCGAAGGCAGGGTCTGGATGCCACCCCGAGCTCTAACCTCATTAGCGCGCCTCGTGTGGCAGGAAGTGTGTTTTCACGACACCGCTTCTGTTGATCTGATATGACGACTGCTTTTCCAGAGAATTTACATTGAAAGCTTGTGCCCTCCATCTCCCCACAGAGGCGTACGTCACATTGTTTATGTCATATTGTTTCATTTGGATGCAAATACCAGTAAATGTGCTTGTTCTCTGGCTCCATACAAACTGTGTACTTCCTGGCAGATATACTCAGCTTATGGGTCATGATAGCTGTGTTAGGCGGAGTATAAAAATAACAATGTATGTGGCATCCCATAGTTACTAAAAAAACATCCAAGCACCTTATTTATTCATCTTGATGTCTGTTACAAAATAAAGGTATAAACAATATTTCCAATCCCCAGTATTTTTCTGCATTAGCATACTTTAAAAATTAACATGTTAAGGTTTAAAGGTCCCATGTCTGTAACATGTACTTTTGAATGATTCCTTTGACTTTTTAAAATGACTGGATTTTGAAAGTAATACTATCTGCTAGTATTATTTTGACATTAAACTTTTTATTTTTGCGCCTCAAATGAAACAGTCCCACAGTCTGCTAGTTTCTTATCTCATTTTAAAGGTGTAATTTCTGATATGTGTAAGAGTGCAGTTTTGGGATTTGGAAGATCTTTGGTGTTTCCTGATCACAGCAATGGATTTTAGTAACTGAAAACGAGGTGAAAAGAGAGCAGCCTATTCAGCGTTCATAAGGAGAGCGAACACAGCGGGGAGTGGTTACATAGCATTTCACTATATTTTTTTAACTGTCACATGAAGTGACCGCTTTAAAATGTGTCCCACTTCCACTGTGGCCCACCATCTCCCTCCCCAGGGTGATATCCGTGTGTCTGTCCCAGTGGGACACTCTGGAACAGCTGCAGAACTGGAAGCCTCATAATCTGCCTCATAATCTCTTCACCGCTCCTTCAAAACAAGTGCATTGCTCTAATGTTTCATAACTATTTTCTGTCTTCAGGGACCCAAACCAATGCAACATCTTTTTGTCCTCTTGTTCTTGATACCTTTAGCCTGTCTATGACCAAACATGGGATTGTACTTTGTGCATACTGTGAGGACTGAATTATGACATCAGCACACTGAAAATTAACAAAATTAACTACAATATGGACCATTTAGTTTGTCTGTGTCTAATACTACTTCAGTGACACACCTAGTTGTAACCATAAGAGGTATTATTTATTACTACATTTTTTAGTATTATTTTTAAAACTGAGACATTTCACTAAGTCACATTATAGTTTGCTTTTTAAGTGTCTTTTATATTTACATATTTACTGATTTCAGGTTAAGGGTATAGGGTTCGTTGTTTCCATGAGAACGCTTTTGGGCAATGCATTTATATACGTAGGACCCTGAGCAGTAAAACAAGTGCGTCAGGACCCATGTGACGACATTAAGTTTGCGTTGTAGCTTTGTTTCAGCAGCGTTTCTCTGAGTGGGTAATGTTCTTGTGAAGTCTTCCGTATCACAAATAATTAACACCTTTTTATAAACGTATTTTATTCTGTCAGCATAATTTCTCATTGCAACTCAGCACGGTACTTTAACTAGAATATTCTCATTTTCTCTCTTCTTTCTTATAGGCCCCGTACACCTATAATCACCCCAAGACTAATGACGGCCACCTATTGATACTCCCTTTATACCTACTCTCCGTGTGCTGCACTTCTGTTAAGAAAAAAATATTTTCTTTTTTAAAATGTAATTTTCTTTTTTGTCCATATTCTGGAAGTTTCTTTTCGTAGGAAAAAGAAAACAGTGCAGCGTGTTTTGTGTGTATGACTTTTTTTTTTTTTCTTTATTTTTTTTAAGTCTTAATATAGTGTAAATATATACGAGAGTATTTATTCCATTTTTTAAAATAAAGCCAATGTAACAAATGGAAATGACTGTTTTAAATAAAGATGAAGTTCATTGTTGAGTTTGCATTACCACATAAGATCACCTCGCTGGTGGAGATGGCAAGTGCTTAAATAGTCCAGCCCTCTCTGTTATTTTTCCTGCTATCCGAGCGCAGAAGAAATGCTGGTCACGTTGGTCCACCATGTGTGATCAGTGGCACAGCATAGTAATGACCTACCTGGAGCACCTACACATGTACGTAATGCAGGAGAGCAACCTCGGCATGTCATCATGGGACGTTGAGCAGTCCATTCGCCAGTTTACAGCACCCTCAATACTTACATCACATGTCTGACATGTGGTGAGCAGCGGTCTAGCTGTCCTCACAGAACGTTTTGTTCACACTGTGGAAACGAGTCTGGTGTACAGGCAGTGCTTCTTCTGTGTTTCACGGTGAGCTTTGCTGGGATTCACTGTCTCTGTTCTCCCTGCTGCTTGGTATGTGTTACATTTACATTTATTCATTTACCAGACGCCTTTGTCCAAAGCGACTTACATTAAAAAAAGGCACACATGCATTTCAAAAAGGAGGTCAAACAGTATCAGAGAATCTGACAGTAAGTGCTGTCCTGTAGTCAAAGTGTACACGATTAAGTCAAGCAATGGTAGAGTTACAAGTAAAGGGTAAATGTACAGTAGCAATGAGTGACTGGAAAAAAAATATTGTGTTATACCTGAAGGGCACGAACAGAGGTAATGGGGTTCTCCAGTGACCGGTTATATTGGTAAAGGAAATGAAAAGCACACCATATTAAATAATTTAAAGCGGATGGATTGATTAGCTACTTCATACATTAGGACTTTACTATAAATTTAAGTACAGACCGCGCTGCTTCACAAAAATGTGGGGAAGAAAACATCCCATGTTTTCATCAATCAATGAATAAATCAATCAATCAATCTAATTATTCGCTCGCAAAAGTAAAGCATCGGCCCCAGGGTGGGGCTACTGTGTCATCAGCATACATCAGCCTTGGTCCAATAACAGGTGTGATCATTAAACGTTACTAACACCTGGGGTAAGGTTTAGGAAGCAGGAAAACAGAACTCTTCTTAAAGCAGGGCCTGTAAGTTCCCGTGCATACTTGGCTGTTTGAAGGCAGAGTCGCAGCAATGGTTTTGATGGATGAGCCTGGGTTTGGCTGTACTCAGCTTACAGACAATGAACTGCCGGCGGGATCAGTGGCTGGTCATTTGTTTAGAATTTAGGACCTGTCTTGCACTTATTATGGAAACATTGCATCGCCGCATCGCTCAGCATCTTCTCTTCTTAATGTTTACCAATGTCTATTTTTAGTTTCAAAGGGTAATAAATTACGGTGAGCGATCATGAAATCATAATACAATTTCAACCTATGAAACAACCTTTAATTTCAGTTCATTTAATATGAAGTGTAGATATTTCAAACATATTGCTGAATGTCTTGCAAGATGAATAAATATCAAACATGGTCTGTATAAAAGAGACGGGTAAACAAATGCAGCTAATCCAGTTTCGCCTCCAAGGGAACTAAACTGGTATTGTATACATCTATAGTTGTTGCCAGTGTTTTGAAATTGTTAACAACACGAGCTGAGTTGTTTGTATAAGTATAAGTTCATTTGTGATGTGCCGCTTAGATCGAACACTGTTATGGAGTATTGTTAGGTTAATCCCAACGTTACTGGTTTTTGTTTACCAAAATTATAAGTATCACATCTGAAGAAGAGTTTTGAAGCGTCTGCCTTATTTGAAGAATACATTAATTTCTCCACCCTGTCCCTGATCTCTGCCTTTTTTTCACTTGTATTTTTTGGTCTTACCTTCTTCTGTGCTTTTCTGATTTCAGCTTTTTGTCCTGAGCAGGACACGGACAATACAAAATTGACTGATTTCTTTTTGTTATAGAAAGTATGTCAGTTACTAGGAATGCCATCTCTTTGGGTATTTGTCCTTTTCTGTGAAGTTTGCTGTTTTGCAGTGCTTCCATGTTTTGGAGAACATGCACACACGTGCACGCACACACACACACACACACACAGAACATGGCTCCTGCACTTTTATGTCAAACATTTTTGTGAAGCTGTTCTGAGGTGCTGAGTGTTCTTTTGAACTTGTGTAATGATGTCAATCATCTGTGCCACCCCCGCCCCAACAGCACCTTTCTGGCCTTGTTTACGCTGTGCTTCTGTTGTATTTGCATGGGGGGGACCTTCCTGGAGCTGCTGTGGACGCCACAGTCACACTGTCAGCCGTCACATCACGCCCCATCGGTGTGTGGGCATCCATTCGCTGCCTGTGAGTCACTCGGTTCAGGCAGGACCCGTGAGAGCTTCATTCATCAGCCTCTGGGTGGCTGTGACTGAAGGGAAGCGAGAGCCAGACCCAACAATATCACAGAGGCCATGTGTGCCACAATGACGGGGGACACACCTTAGCTCCGGGACCCCGGACTACACCCCCTTGTAGCGCAGTAACGGATGACGCATTGCCATTTTCACTCCATGACATGGCAGTGGCGGTCCCTGACACATGAGTCCTCCTCTTCCAGCCTTCCCTTTTGCTGACAGTCAGAAATGCTGGAAAGTGGATAAAGTGTGAAAATGATGCAAATGTTACATTTCACGCTTTCTACGTGTAGACGCCATAACAAACACATACGCAAGCATAATGTCGGCTTCTTTGTGTCTTGCAGTGACATAATTTTGTGGTTATGAAATGTTTGGGAGCATTTTTTATACAAAGAATTTTTACTATTTTAGTGTACATTACAGTTAATACATTTTTAAATGTTATTTATAGATTCTACTGTATGCAAAATCGTGCATATGTTTATTGTTAGATTATTGATTGATGACCTTGCGGGTTTAAGCAAAATTTTTGATTGCACTGTAAACTATTAATATAGCCACACAATACACAAGGTTAAATTGAAATAAGAATTTTATTATTCATTTTTGTATATGTATTTCTTTGATTTGCAATCCTGATTACCCTCTTATTTGTTGTATTGACTTTCAAAGCATTTGTCTCTTGAATCTTCAGTTAATATATATATATATATATATATATATTTTTTTTTTTTTTTAAATCCTTCTCATTTCAAACAGGAGGCACAGTAACATTTTTTTGTCTTTTGGTGTGATTATGTGATTTGTGCACTGATCTTTACACAACTGCTCAAGTGACTGAGCTGTTTATTTCTTAATGTAAAAAATTAATGCAGTGTCTTTGCTGATTGACTATAGTTGTCAGCGTACTGAGGCAAAAAGTGCTCCTTGATGCTGTGGAAGCATGGATGTAAAATGGATGAACGTGAAATGCTTTACTGAACATCTTTTCCCATAATGGATTATTTTAAGTGTCTATGAAAGAAGTTTGAAATTGAAATGTGGTTGTGGGCTGGGTCACGGTGCATGATCGTGTTTATTAAAAACGCTGAAGCATAAAACCATCAGGACAAATCACACTCAAACCAGTATGAGCTGAATAGAGTGTGTGGGGAAGCGTATGTGTGTGTAAATCTTTTTCCTTTTACACCAGTGTTAGACTTTTGTTCTTGTTTTGCCCACAGAACACCCCCTGTTTTAATTTTTGAAATTAAATACAAATATGTATGCATATATATGCATTTTTTTATCGCTCATTCCAAGGTGGTTAAAAATGCCGATTAGTAACTGAAGTGTGTTGAAGTTGCCATGGCAACTGAATGACTCATCCTGCTGCAGTTAGTTTAGTCACAGCGTGTTTCTTCCCTTCTGCCTTTTTTGTGCACTGACATCTGATTCCCCCCCCACCTCCACCCCCACCCCTGATGGCGTCAGAGATCTGCAGATTGACAGAATCTCTATTTTGTAACAATCACAGAGTTTGCCCACAATTTAGACGCTGGATAAGTGCTACTATAAAGGAGGGGGATTGCCGGAACTGACGAGACTGAAGTGTGATTTCTTTCTCTTTGAATTCTTGATTAAGTAGAGGAACTGCAGCTGTGGAGACTATTTTTAGGTGCTGGTCCTCTTGGTTTTTCTTCTAACTATTCATCCTTGTTTGCATTAATCATACCTAATACTCATATGATATTTGTACTGCTGTCTAGTATTGATTCAATATTGTTCATAAAGTGAAAGAGTTGGTTGTGTATTTCTAGCTATTCAGGATAGGCTTAGAATCTGCATATCAGGCCAGCATGTATTTATTGAAAAGAAAATGTTTTTCAGTTTTTTTAATTGTTGTTGCTAAATTAAGCCCAGGGTCTGTCATGTTTTTCACTTTTGTCACTGTCTGTTTATTGAGGAAAAATGGTCTTCGGCGCTCCCATCCTGTTTGTTTGTCCTGCTACGCAGTAAATGTTTGCATACGCCTCCATCTGTGTTGACTTGCAAAATATGAAATGAGCCAAGGGGTGAAGATGTTGGCAGTACCAGTGGCCTAGGAATGAAGAAGTTCAGGTTGGTATCTACTCAGCATTTGATGTGAAGCAGGACCTGGCACGTGTCACTGCCTTTTCACACAAACATGATGATTGCAGATGCTGGCTCCGAGGGTAGAATCAAGATGCCAACTTGAACGAACTTGAAGTTCATTGCAATATATGTTAATTAGGGGTTGCTTGACTATGAAAAGAGTCTTTCTGAATCATACAATGTCATGAATTAACTACTGGATTTTAAAACACAAATTGCTGGTGTCTAAATCTCAAGTAGACATGCTTTCGTCAATTGGGAGCACCTGCAGTAATTTTTTTAAATGCTGGAATACTTGTAGGGTGCTCATGATCTGTAAATTTGCATCTGTAGATTTCATGCCTAATAGGAAAATTACAGATTTATCCATGAAGTGTGTTATGAAGCATCTTGTAAAATATTTTTTATGTTTTTAATTGATTTCTAGTTTGGCCTAGCTGGGAGAGAATGTTTTTCCAGAAAGCTGCAGTGAAGTGTTCAGTTTTTAACTTGTGTCTGTTCCAATGTAGCGCTTCTGTTACCTTTTCTCCAAACACAGGACTTGTGTGTAGGAGGAAGGATTTGAGGTTTTTTTAACAACCCATTTAGCGAATGAACCAGTCGGGCACTGAACAGTCGATTATGAAACATTTTTTATACACTTTAGAGCAGGAAAGGTGGAGGTTATTGGTTCACCTTTAGATGAATAATGTGGTAATGAATATATTCTGTGAGGCAGAGCTGGACCTTGAAGGTAAACCTCTGTTAGTAGGTCTTTGAATTGTGTCTTTGTCTGTGTTTGTGTTTGTGTGTGTGTGTGTGTGTGTGTGTGTGTGTGTGTGTGTGTGTGTGTGAGAGAGTGTGGTCGCACTCACCCATATAGACATCTGAGAATAAAATGAATCAACTCA
>JABJVR010008320.1:0-10742 GCA_025773905.1 Chitala chitala | reverse complement strand
CTGTCACCACTTGATAGTCCTTAATCTCTCTCCAGTTGCATCTCCTGCACAGAATATAGTCCACCTGTGTGCACCTTCCCCCACTCTTATAGGCCACCCTATGCTCCTATTTCTTCTTAAAATATGTATTCACCACTGCCATTTCCATCCTTTTTGCAAAACCATCTGTCCTTTTGCATTCCTCTCCTTGACACCTCCTCATCACCTCTGTTACCTTCATGTTATCTACATGTCCATTAAAGTCTGGTCCTATTACTATTCTTTTCCCCTTTGGTACACCCTCCACCATTTCATGTAACTCACTCCAGAAATGTCCTTTCTCTTCCATCTCACATCCCACTTGTCGAGCATATGCACGCATGACATTTTTGTATTTCCCATTCAATTTCAAGTTTCACACTAATCATCCTCAGATACTCTCTTCACTTTGCGAGATCTAGTACACTCTTACTATACTCTTCCTTCAGGATTATCCCTACACCATTTATTTTCCTATTCACACAGTTCGAGCCCCGATCGCGCCCTCGGTCCGTTACAATATCTTTAGATCAGCATGTACATACGAGGTAGTTTACACTAATTATACTGTAAAGGTTCACTCGGTCCGTGGCGTGCATCATTCAGCGCTTGGAGATATTTTTGCAGTACAAAAATCCTAGCCACAAAAACGATTTTATTTGCACATATTCCACGCACACATTATATGGAACGATTTCATCGCGTTTTTATTTATTTTTTCCCCACTACTTCATACCTGCAGACAAGAATATTCATTCGATAAATACATAATCTGCAGGCATAGCATGCAGTCACCGTTACGGAACGAGTGTTTTCTTAATTTACTATATTTTCCGTTATTAACAGAAAATGCATCGTTACTATAACTATTTAAATGTTTCGTACGATTGCAAAAAACATCGAAGCTGATGCGTTTGGCCAGAAGTAAATGCTGTCAATATGTACAAAATACTGCAGCCTCACTGGCGTGATGTCATTGGTCGTCCATGAACTTGTATTTTAGACGTTTAATTTTTATTTATTACAGTTGATGTTCTTGTTTTTTCTGTTAAATAAATGCTGAGAAGAAAGATAGCTCTGTCCTCAGTGACACACCACAGCGATTATCACCAAAAAACATGAATATTAAGTCCTCCACTACACAATAAGTTAGTTAAGCAATAGCTCACAATTAAAGCCCGGTCGTACGCATTATTTAAAAACTATTAGCATATCATTTGATTTAGAACTAGCAGAAGAAAAACTAGATCTCGCAAAGTTTAAACACATATTACTTCAATAAGCAATTGTAATGAAAACGAAACCTAAAAAAGTTTACCTCGAGATAATATAAATCCAAAGGGGTGACATACGAGTTTAAATATTCCTCGTACGTGTGAAATTTGGTGATGGCATTATCAAACGGCGAATCCTCATCTCCGTCCATCTTGTTTATTAGTCCTCTTGAAGTTTCCATAGCAACGTCACGACACGCGCCCGAACACTGGCAGCAGGTTAACTTTGTATACAAGAAAGAAACCCGGTAATTTAACACTGATATATATGATGGCATCTACGTTACAGTTCATATAGGGGAAAATTGTTATTTCAGGTTTATTTTATGAATAAATATTTCAGGTCATTCTTTCAATTCGCAGTCAAGTACTGTAAACGGCAAAAGAAAATCTAAATATTTGACTACAAAAAAATGAGCTTACTAGATTGCGCCTTACACATTTCCTAGTTAACTGCAATACAAATTATGTTCAATGTTGACATCCTTACACTAGAAAACGTAACCTAAATTATTAAATGTCATAAGCATTTTATCTATTGTGATGTGCCTTATTGCGATAATTTTTGGACTACATTTTCACCAAATCTGCCAAAGACACTTTTAAGTTACAGCAGAAAAGAATAATGCACTTCCATTTTCCGTGGTTTTACAAAGTTTTATCATTTTGACTTATTGAGTAGTCTTTCTTAGAACAGTACTGATGACTCATTGGAAAACCTAACATATGTAGCTCTCACAGGCAATTAGGAGACTGACTAAACCTGCTGACAAACCTTGTAGTATGACATGAATATTACAATGTAAAACACAACAGACAACTATAAGTCAGTCAGTCATCTTCTATACCGTTTCATGCTGTTAAGGGTCACGGAAAGCCTGGAGCCCATCCCAGGAGACATAGGATGCAGGGCAGGGGACACCAACCCACCACAGGGCACGTGCACGCACATGTGCGCACACACAACAGGCAATTTGGACACACCAATCAACTTAACCTGCATGTCTTTGTACTGTGGGAGGAAACCGGAGAATCCGGAGAACATGCAAACTCCACGCACACAGACTCAAGGCAGGAATCAAATCCCAGGCCCGGAGGTGCGAGGCGACAGTGCTAACCACCACGCCGCCTAACTACAAAAAGTGCACCTACTAAACTGTGCTCATACAGTACAAGCAGATTCACACTTGTACAAAACACTCCATATCAAAAACCAGGGTTGCAGGGTTTATGCCAACAGGTAGTACTAACCGGTTTTAACCGCGGTTTAAACCGCCCCGGCGCAAACAGGTTTGCACCACCAAAAGTGGCGTAAACTGGCAAAAACCTTTAAATATGCTAAATCAATCGTTAAAACGTTTAAATATTAGAATACCTTTATAAGCATGTTGAATCTCTTTCAAACCATAATGGAGCCATTTGGCATGGTTATACTGTCAATTTTAGGATGTGACCACTTTACATACTCAAAAATTATTGTATGTTGCTTTGGTGCAAACATAATTCTGTAAAATCAGTATGAGAAAAAGAGAAATGTATTTAACTGGATTGTAAAAGATTGACATAAATTTCAAAAAAGGATGAATGTGGACATAAGATTGTTACATTGACCTTAAATACTTTCCATGAGGACTATTTGATTTAACAACAGACGTATAGCTCAATCTATGTTTTTGGTCAATTTTCACCAGTTAATGCCACTTTACGCTGGCACAAAGTTGCGTAAACTGGCATAAAGTATATTTTTGCCAGTTTACACCGTGTGTCCTTGCGTAAATAGGATTGCGCCGGCGTAAACCCAATCCTGTCAAAAAAAAAAAAAAAAAACCACTAGACAAACACACCACTCTGGTGTTCCTTACTTTAAGGCGTTTGGCTTGATTGGGTACAGGAATTGAATCTGACCATGTTTGTTAACAATTTTATTAGATGTCTAAGGAGTAAGAAAAATCAACATTTAAGTACTGGGTACAGTTCCTAGGGTTTACTATGCTTTCTGGCGTCTTTATTTTTCCCTTAAAATTATGCACACATCAGCAAAACAGTCGTCACCAAAACTAAATCAAACTAGATTTTCCTTTTTAACTATTACATATAAAGTGAGGAGGTTCAGTGTTCAATATTTCACAATATTAACTACAATACAAAGCTCTGATTACGGGTCAGATCTCATTATTTTCACTCAATCATTATGAAAAGTAAAGAGTGAACTCAGTTTATCTCTTGTGAAGCCCATTTAAAAAAACAAACCTTTAAAACCACATCTGCTTTCAGAAAATAACAAAACATCTTAACTTGAACATTGTACTATGCAAAAACTAACTCCTTGCTTGTGGGGTAGGATTTGAGACGAATTGTTAAACCCGACTCTACTAATACAGCATTACATTATCTCAACTGTCTGAATTTGCAACTGATTATTAAGGGAAGTGTCAGACTCCGCTGAGTGGTCATCGTTCTGAGTAAGGGATTCGACGCCAGCATGATTTTTTAAATGCTTCTTAAGGGTTGACTGATCGCTGTATGTCTTCCCGCATTCAGTGCAGGAGTACAGCTTATCTTTCGTGTGAACCTGTTCATGTCTTTTGAGGTGTCCGGAGCGGCTAAAGCTCTTCTCGCAGTAGGAGCAGCTGTACAGCTTCTCCCCAGTGTGCGTCAGCAGGTGGAGCTTGAGACTGCTCGCAACACTGAACTTCTTCCCGCAGTCCTTGCAGCTGTACGGCTTCTCACCCGTGTGTATGCGCATGTGTATGGTCAGGTGGCCGGCCTGGCTGAACGTCTTTTCGCAAATGGTGCAGTGGTACGGTCTCTCTCCCGTATGCACCCTGTAATGCGTTTTCAGGTCTCCGAGGCCGCTGAACCTCTTCCCGCACTGGGAGCAGCCGTAGGGCTTTTCTCCCGTGTGGATCCTCTGATGCATTCTCAAGTTGCCGGCGTTGCTGAAGGACTTCTCGCAGTAGCCGCAGTGGTACGGCCTCTCCCCCGTGTGCGTGCGCAGGTGCACCTTCAGCTGGTTGTGCTCACTGAACCGCTTGCCGCAGTGCGGGCAGCAGTACGGCCGTTCCCCGGTGTGAACCCGTTTGTGGATCCTGAGCTGCCCAGGCTGGCCGTAGCTCTTGCCGCACACGTTACAGACGTATGGCTTCTCTCCAGTGTGAGTGCGCTTATGGGCCTTGAGCAGGTCGGCCCGGCTGAACCGCTTGCCGCAGTAGCCGCAGCAGTGTGCCTTCTCGCCGCTGTGCGTTCTTAAGTGTATGTTCAGCGAGCCCATGCGGCCGAAGCTTTTGTCGCACAGGGAGCAGTGATAGACACCATGTGAGGCTCTGGGAGACTCCCCAGAGTCCACACCCCCAGCTGAGGTTGAGGCTTGCGGGCTATTACAGACATCTGGGTCTTGCTGCTCTGCAGAAAAACCCTCACCCGTCCTTCCACCCACACCCCCACCCAGGTTTGAAATGCATGCTGGGGAGACTCGGTCTGTCACATAGTCTCTTTCAAGTTCTCCCTCATCTAACCTCCCATCCATGTCCTGTGCTTGAACCTCACCCACATCTGAGGTTTCATCTTCACTGTCGTCAGCATTCAAGTGATGGTCAGATATGATGGTTACACTAACCTCACAGTCACTCTCTCTCGAGTCCAGCTCTGCACTGCTGGGAGACTGCAAACCGATGTAAGGTTCTGCCTTTATATAACTGACCTCGCAGTTCTCCGCCTTGATCTGCTCATCTACGAAACCAGACGGAAATTTTGCCTTAGACAGATCAACGGCACAGTCTTCTTCCATGTCTGGAAGATGCATTGAACTGGCGTTTGTTTTAACAGCTGAAATTAATGAATCTGAGGCACTGTGGATTCCATCTGACCCGGTGCTGGGCACCACCAGCGGCTTTCGCTCATCCTCCGGCTCGTCAGAATCCCCACAGTGCCCCATGAGCAGCGCCGGAGCTCCGTGCTGCTCCAAAAAGCCGTGCTCGCCAGCTCGGACCTCTCTCCAGACCACAGCAGGCTGCGGCGTTCGCTTCTGAGGAGTCAGCTGCTTATAGACGGACCTCTTCACATTGCCAGGACCCGGGATACCACCACCTTTTCCTTCAATGTCTGTAAAAAGGGCAACAAAACAATAAACACCAACAGTTTTCACCTACCATGTGTTTATTCACAAACTCAAATACAGAAAGAATTAATCAATACAGGTTTTCAAGGAAAAACATGGCTTGATAACTTACGTCAAAGCAAATAATTTGGCAACTGACTACAAAAACATGCAATTGAAACATGTAACTGTGTGATAAATGAGACAGAAATCTGTGTTGCACACTGACGTATCACAATAGCAGACAAGATGCTCCTCAAGAGCATCTTCCCAGATGAATGGTAAGTGTAAGCCATAGAACCGAGCCCAAGTCTCCCAAATCCCTGGCTGCTTTAATGTTGAATTTTTGTGTAATAATTAATCAATTCTTATAGCAAGTACTGAAATCCATGTAATGCCATTGAATATATTTAAACTATAAAATCCAGATTTAACAATGTTTTGGGTTCCTCTAGAGCACTGGTTTTTCAAAGTGTTTCTACTGATCACTGTTGCTCCATAAACACCCATGGGTGGTCTTCACAGGGTAAAAGACAAGCTCATGTTGTTTAGGCCCAGAAGAGGTAATACCGCATGGAACTGCAAAAAAATAAATAAATAAAAATAAATTCAAATGTCTAACTTTATTCCATTAAATACATGGTACGTTCAGTCGGCCAGCTATGTTTACATGAAAGACCTCCAATTTCAGAATTTTAAATAATGTGCATATGCATACATGTCTATTCCAATGCTATCGTTGCTCTTGCAAAACACTGTGTGTGTCCTCAATGGTTTAACAGAGACCTTTCAGGCATCAAGAACTTTTGTGCATAGCTCCAAGAAATTAATATGGGGAAGAACTGACAATACAGTAAACTGACATCACAAGGTCCAAAGCATCGCAAATTCATCAGCCCTTATGAATGTGTGCAACATGAACAGCTAGAAGAACAAGACTAGCAGCTGGTCTTCACTTTGCTGACTAACCAGGCATATCATCAAAAAATCAAGTTACCTTATCAAATTTCCACTGTCACGGCTTTACACATATGCACCTTACGAAGCCAGACAGTCTTCTTTGCACTGAGCATGTTTAACAGATGCTTCACTGACTTTAACAGGGCCTGTTCCCTCATGCACACATTTTCCATTCAGTGCTTGAAATAGACGTGGATGACGTTGCTTCAAAAGCCGTCCCGTGATCCAACGCCAGAGAACAATAATGTTGACAGACACCCTTAAAATGATATTCAGATATTCAGACCAGGAACCTCAGAGATGAAAACTGAATTCTGGCAACTGCTGCTTCAGGATCAGTGTGCAAACACCAGAAAATGTGTTCCCTTCCATATTAACCCCTTTCCATGTCTACCAACCTGTGTGGGAATGCTCTCACATTGAGGTCATCAGATCTAAGGACTGATCTACTGTGACTACAGCCACCAAGGTCTAGACCTCTGTAATATTTAAACCAAACCCATACAAGTCCACTATTAGCCTTCCGTGGTTAAATAAGGTAGCAGAAACCGTGGCCATTTAATTTTTTATAAACACAATGGATATGCACATACTAAAGTAGATTAAAAAATTGCAGAACTAGGCATTCATTCTGACTGCACTAGCACCAGTGGCTATCTAGTTGCTGGTAGAATGCTCACAATACAATCCATTTATAAATAAATGATGGCTGATGTGGACTTTAAAAAACTTTTCTAGCATCAAAAGCGGTGCCAACATGGCAATCCTACATGACTAGCTCTATTGAAACACTTTAATTTTAAGACTCAGCTTGTACTGAATTTTACACTTCAGATTCCATTTATACAAATGCCCTATAGTTTGTTTCATAAACTTCACACAAAGCACAGAATAGCACCTTAGTGTCAGTAATTACACTTGCATGTACAGAATATGCAAATACACAGTAGATGAAATTAACTGGTGGAGAATGCAAGAAATCAGTATTGAAAGTGTCTACAAATGCTAAAACGCCTTACCTCCCCTCTCTGGACCTCTTACAAAGTTTCCCTGGATAGAGCCCTGACTATGTCTAGCAATCACTTTGTTGACTTTCTGGGACTTGCTGCTACTGCCCAGACTATGAAAAACCTGCTGCCTTTACTAGTTTCAGTAACCACACTGTGGTGAGACAATGACTGTTCAGTGCCAGGGATGCCTTAATATGCAAGTTTTATCAATGAGTTGTTTTATGGCAGTAACACTGGCATGGCAGACCATTCAAATCCTTAAAAAGGGAAGAAAAAAAACTAAACTTATTAGTTTTCTAAATTACTTATACAAGTAGGGGCACTGGGAATATTTTAGAATGGGTTACATATAGTCTGATGTAATAAAAATCCACTGTTAGAGGCAACCCTAAATTACATGCTTTAGAGGCATTTGCCATTTCTATGCACTTGAAATTCATAACAAAACACACTTCCAATCTTTACTCCACGTGACAAATTTCTCTAGTAATTTTGCGACGTTTTATTTAAAACCCAGCTTTGACCTCCTTAGACCCTGCTATGAAATGTTTGTTTAAAGAGCTGTTATTGACATCAAAGGAGTACCATACCTTTGCTGTAAATGAACAACAGTACTTTACTCATTAACTAGACTGCACTGCATACTTCAACTGTTTTAAGTCCTGAAAATGTTAGACATCGCATAACACCTATAACTAGTACTAGTTTAGAGATCTTCGCTATTAGTCACTCATACATTTTAAATTTTACCAAGGTACTAAAACTACACAAAAAAATAAATAAATAAAAGTCAAACCATTCAGGACTGTATAATCATTAACTTGCAAAGTTTTTTTATGCTGTAGAATATGAGGCATTACAGACACATCAATAAGCATATACCAATGTTTATTAAAATGACATGAGAACTCATCACAACTGTATATAATTACAATATGTATTATTGTACTAACAGAACATTTCAAATTTTAAATCATACCTAAACAATTCACATTTCATTTAGAGCAATTAAAAAATTGATTCATAAATTCCATTTATTGGCATGCGGCTCTCAAACTCAGAATCTTATACATTTAAAATTATACTAACGTACTGAAACTGACAACATACACAAAGAAATGGTTGAGACTAGAAGACTGAAATACTGAAAGCAATTTATGGCAATTCACAATGACAAAATACAGCTGACAACATATGACATAACTGAACACCCACAGACTGAGCCCCTAAACTTGTATGAAAGGGAAAAAAAAAAAAATAGTACAATAATACAAAGACTACTGGTATCATGTTGTAAAACAACTTCTAAAAAGCTGACAACTGGAATTTCTTTTTAAAACGTGAAGATTGTTAAAGACCAGCAGGTCCAAAGAAATCCAGAAATTCATTCTGCTGTAAAATAATATAATTATGTTTTGCATACCATCAGTCCCTTTTTGCAGAATTATTTATTGTACAAACTGTAGCACTGATGCAGTAAAATGACAGATGTGGATTTCACCAAGAAACACAGCAGAAATATCGTAGTTTATAACATACCAATTAAATGTACTTAATACACCCTATAATGTTACATGTACTTTTGCTGGAATAAATTTGAATGTCATAACATAATAAAAATTAAAATATGAATTATATCAAACCGGCCACGTCACCAGCAATCCAAAGGGAGACATTTAAGCTGTCCAACATCATGAAGCCTCCCACAACCAAGGAGTCTCCATACAGGTCACTATTACTAGGTTTTTTAATGCTTCTTAAAACGCACAGTTCAAAGTGTGATTTAATCTAAATTATACGCATCTTTGTTCACATAAACACAATCTCTCAGTTCGAATCCCAGTATAGCCAGGGGTGTCCTTGAGCAGGACACTGAACTGCTAGCTCCCCGGGCACCTTGTGTGGCTGCCCACTGCTCCTCACAGGGGAATGGGTAAATGCAGACAAGTAATTTCCCTTTTGTATTAAAAAAGTACTAAAATAAATAAATAAACACACACACACACACACGATTGACGTTTAACATGCAAAAGTAATTACTTTCAAATATGAAGACATCAGCTATCCCGGTCCAACAACTGTGTCTTCAATTGTGCAACATGCCATGCAAGATTTAAATGTGAAAGTATATACAGTGCATTAGTACAGAGTGCTGAGGTGACCCTCTGCAGTTCATGGTGTGTGTACATACACCATCTCAAAGCTGAGCACCTGTACGGGACTGAAACGCCTTTACCCACCATGTGAGTATGTGCGCATCGGTCCGTCACTGTCCATCACGGACTTATTTAGCTGGAGATCTTGTTCATCCAACCAGCAACACACAGACCGGTAACTAACAACAAAGTGATTCCCAACATCCACACGTTTTTCAAGTTGACAGGCAAGTGCCTTTAACAATTTCACCATGTGATGAATAAATGTGGGCTCTACATTTACCCGTGGTGGCCTCATTGTTCTCGTCCTGGTCCAACAGCCTCCGTCTCAGATGTTCATTTTCGGTCTCTATCCGGCGAATCTTCTCTTGGTACTCGGACAAGGTCTGCTCAACCGAGTCCAAAATGTCACTCACGGTCGCCTTAAAAATCTCGTTTAGTGACGACTCCAAGAAAGCTTTCAGGTTTCTCGATTTCGACATGCTGGATGAAAAGTTTCCAGTTTCAGTGCGCAACAAAGGATACACCACGTCTAAAAGGTACCGCGCAAAAACTTTAATTACTTGTTAGCTAGCTAATTAGCCGCTATTGTGTTAACTCGACTCAAGTCCGTTGGACTAACAAAGCCAGTGTTAATCAATGACGTACTTTTCGATTTTTAAACACACCTTAACACATTTTGCCACACTGCCATCTAAAGCAGAGGAGGACGTAAATGGCTCAGTTTAAAGGCGCCAGGGAGCGCTGGCCAGCCGCCGCCTACAGGAGCGGAGGGCACACCGGCTTACTGAGGTGGCGCAAAGAAGGAATATGGCAAAGATCAAGTAGCTATAATTATACAAATATAATAGTTTAGATTTTTTTTTTTAACTTAACTTAATACGTAGCATATACTGTTTCTTTTTTTCTCTGTGGTTTTGCGTTGTGTTTAATTAAAACCATTCCCGAAGCTGTAATAATGAAGCATAGCAGCTGGATTCAGTTAGTTATTGATATCTAAAGCAAAAAACGACGTGTTAAGCTGCCTAGGTAGTATTTCTTGCAATGTTTTCCAGTGCAAGTGTTTACCACACAGTTATTTGCATTTCCTGTTGCCACCGTTGGCATGGGAATTCTATATAGGACCTGTAGAACTGTCAGAATTCATGGTTACAAGAGGTTAACTCTGAAGATCTACAGACCTGTTGAGATAAAAGGGTGAAATATAATATATGAAGAGATTACTTAT
>JABJVR010008319.1:0-10748 GCA_025773905.1 Chitala chitala | reverse complement strand
GGGCATGGGCTTAGGGTGGAGATAGGGTTAGATATAGGGTTGGGGTTGGGGCATGGGCTTAGGGTGGAGATAGGGTTAGATATAGGGTTGGGGTCAGGGCATGGGCTTAGGGTGGAGATAGGGTTAGATATAGGGTTGGGGTCGGGGCATGGGCTTAGGGTGGAGATAGGGTTAGATATAGGGTTGGGGTCGGGGCATGCGGTTTAAGGTTGCAGTTAATATTGAGGAAAGGGTTAGGGTTCTGTTGGTTTTTGCAATTTTTTTTGTTTGTGACAATACCCCCACTAATTTGTTTTGTTTCCTTTAGGTTCTCCAGTTTAGCTAAGTTGGGAGGTTGAATGCAGTCCGCAAGGTAAGGCTCAAATTCAGTCGAAGGGTGTTTTCAGACATGCCTTGTTTAGTCCGGCTGAATCAAACTCTGGTTTGTTTTGACCCTTGGTGCCGTTCATTTGGGCAGGTCTAAACACAGCAATCACACTTGGATGTGGATCAAAACAATCCCACCAAGACCATTTATTGGATATGGTTCATAAGGTTGTCTTCCTCTCTTCCAGTTTCTTTTTTGAAGTGAGTGGAAAAGATTTCTATCAGAGGCTCTGGTGGAGGTTCTGTACATTCATCCACTTGGTGGAGATGGTTCTTGGTTTTTATGTCTAATTAAATAGTCATCACTGGCCCAGGTTTCCAAGACCAACACTGTAGATTAAAAATCCATTTTGCACCAAAAGAAACTGTTCCATTCCTTAAATAAATTACAGAATGCTGCTCTTGTTTATGTACGTTATGAATTATTGCAGTATTTAAAATTTGCACATATGTATGCCCT
Source organism: Chitala chitala (assembly GCA_025773905.1). Taxonomy (NCBI): domain Eukaryota; kingdom Metazoa; phylum Chordata; class Actinopteri; order Osteoglossiformes; family Notopteridae; genus Chitala; species Chitala chitala. The sequence goes on along the minus strand of JABJVR010008319.1, from coordinate 9,922 downwards.
TCTGTTACTCCCAAGTGAAACTGTCCCAAAATTCCTTGCTCTGAAGTGTATGGCATTTTTGAGGCACTGCCCAGCAAACACAAAACATTCAAATAACGTTAGCTAAACGTTTCATTTGAATGTTTTGTGTTTGCTGGGTGGTACTTCACTGTGGTGGAAGAAAGTTTTTCTAAACTCTCAAAGCACCACTTTTGAGGAAGGTAAGAGATATTTGTTTCTTTTCCTCTCTGCTATGCCATCCTTACGTAGAAGAGATAATATTTTAACTGCCCATAATATTTTAATATTTGCATGTTAAATAATTAGCAATGTTTTGTGATATTAATGTGTCACATAACGAGCTTTTAATTTCTTACACATCTGACGTAAATACACGAACAAAATTACACATCTAAAATATAGGTGAATTTATTACCAAAATACTAATAAACCACATTACAGGAGGGAGCATAACAATTGGATTAGCGCTTTCACTGTTTTGTCGGTGGCTGTGGTAATGAAGTTATATTTATGATCTATTTTTCCTGTTGCACCCTCTGGGTGGTATTATTTATCTAAGGGCAAAGGCAACTAACGTGTGGTGTGGCCCCTCCTCTCCCAGGTTTTGACAGCAAAGATACCCAGAAATGCTGAAGGCATTAGTCATACGTCTTAAATTTGCTAATGTGACATTTTAAGTCTGTCTCCTAATCTTAAAATGCCTGCATGTCGGTCTGAGCTTCCTCGTGTCGTATGATAATATTTGGCTGCATGTCACATGTAATTACAGAGGACATCAGTCTGTCATCTGCTGGAATTGCATATTAAGGCATTAATGTTTTACCAGTCTTGCCCCAAGCATAGTGTAGCTGCCATTAACGTCTCACATCTTAGACCTAGATATGAGGATCTCCATACTTCAGATTGAACACTCTAAATGTATTCAGCATGCAGTTGTGCTCTCAATGTTTACCATGAAACTCTGTGACCAAGGGGCTGAACAGCATTATATGTGGAAACATCAGGGAGTTGATCATTATTACACATTTATATCAAGAGCACTGGAAAGGGTCCACTGAATTTAGTATTTTCTAAATTTAGTATTAAGGAAAACTTTTCAAGCCATACCAGCATCATGGTCAAAACAGCTCAGAACCACCTGGTCTTCCTTTGAAGACGACCATAATCTGGGATGCCATTGGAATATTAAGGTCATCTTCTACAGATGCATCATTGAGAGTACCCTGACTGGGCGAATCACTGCCTGGTATCAGAGCTCCTCCGCCCAGGATTTCGAAAGATAGCAGAGGTTGGGGAAATCGGCAGAGCTCATCTCAAGCTGTGTGCTACCAAGCACTGTGGACATCTGCTCTGGTGGGTGAGTTTAAAATGCCACATATATTCTTTAAAACCCATCCGAGTCATAACCTCTTCTGTTTTCTACTACTTGGTAAGCTGTACCAAAGCATCAAGATCAACTCCAGCGGGTTATGGAATAGCTTCTACCTCCAGAGACACATCTCAAAAGTCAAGCCACAGTCAGCAATTCACAGTAAGTTATTGTTAAGTGGTCCTTCTATTTAATGTTTAATATGCAGTTTTATTTACATAGTCATTCTTAATGACCCACTTTTTTTTGTAATTTTGTGCTACTCTTTTGTACTTTGTCATTGGTATTATGGTAGTATTTTATAATTTAGTTATATTGTGGTACTATGTTGTAATCTCTAATAAAATACAGTTGTGTTGTTTTGCTTTGACAAATAAAGTTTGCTTTGATGGTGATGTCATCATAATGCCTCCTCATCTCATTGGGGTTCTGGTGACCCCGAGTCCACTGTAGGATGCTCAGGGCACAAGGCAAGACACATGATTGGCCAGATGGAGCTCAGTCTTAGGTCACCTCTGCATTCACACACCAAGAGAGATACTTAGTGTCCAGTTCAAATAAAAACCCTTATGAACGCAAGGGATAAAAAAGGTTCTGAGTGAAACATGTAGCCCTGAGGGCACAAGCAGGGGTAGTGGGGAGAGGGGGGGCAACAGGGCATACTAAAGAGTGCTGACTCACCTTTTCCTATAAATCAATAGCTGCATGGGAGCTTGCAGAGGAAATAATTGATTTACTACAGTGGCTTTGATGGGCTGATGTCATTATTCAAACTGACAAAGGGCGATACCAAGGTGAGACTTTCAATTAACCTGCTGAATAATTCACCGTGTCCAGGGTGTACTTCCGTAATTTAATAAAAGGACACAAGTGGGGAACCAGGATGTATTCACTTACAGAACCTGTATATTTTTCACTACCATGCACTTAGGGCTCAGAAACTGAACAGAACCAATGGCATGTTCTGTCCACACTCACACACACACACACACACACACACACACACACACACACCCACACACACACACACACTTACTTTCAGTGTGTCTGAACTAACGCGCTTTCCTGTAGGGCCCACATGAGGTCTATGAAGCTGTGAAAGAGTAAAACAAAACTAAATTCACAAAATCCTTCAGAACCTCCGCAATTGACCCAGTGAAATTATTGGTCCTGGCCATACTGGAAAAGACCAGACTGCTGGGTTTGTAACAGGGGATCAGCTTTTTGTGTTGTGACACAGGGGGAGAGACCATGCATGTCAATAACACCCACTGAAGCTGAAACACTGTACCCTAACCCGAGACAAAACACATCACCGCCACTTGTGACAGTCCGTGTCAGATAGTCTTGTGCTACTTTACATTTTTCGTGTGTAAGCTCCGTCACTGTCTTCTGCACTCCATGTTTACCAGCGCTTGAATCTGTGTGCCTCAAGCCTGTCCAGTTTGCTCAGAGAAAAGTGTCCAGTTTTCAGAGACAACTGAAACACATCATGTCTGTGGGGAGATGGAGGCAGTTTTACTAAACTTCCTCTCCCTCTCTGTTTTCCTTGTTGGAGTCATATAAAGCTTCCCTTTTTGAGCATGCCCAGAATAACAACAGGAAGATCATGTCCTTACATAAATCCACTCCATGCACGGGGGCTCATTTGTCTCATGTTTGCCTGTTTTGTGGATTTTGGTTAATACAGACTGAAAGTTGACAGCTGTAGTCCTGGTGTGGAATTCTAATTGGCCCTGATTTTTTTTTTTTTTGCTGGTGTGCCTGGAGTTTACATTTCATTTGCTGTGTGTTTGCAGACTGAATAACTGAGCAGGTGGGATTGGGGGGTGATGGGGATAGAAATTGATTTTCATCATGAACTTAATAAAGATGGAAACGATTTGTTGTGTTCCTGTGCCACCCAGAGCAGAGACGGATGACACCCTGTGGTGAAGTGTACGCACTCCATGAGTCCAAGAGCAACAGAGGAAGGGGCCCAGTGGCCTGAGTGATGTCATTGAGGTGGGGAGGAGTGTGGGGTGGTCTGGGAAGCAGAGGAGAGAGGAGTCACACACAAAGGGAACTCCCATCCAGCAAAGAGTCAACTGAGTCAGGTTTGACCAATTTGGTGCCCCTTACATTACAGCCCATTCCACCACCAATCGCTGTGTTCATACCAGTGGCACCCCTACGGATTGACGGTGCCCCTAGCATTTATCTATATGGCCTATGCTCAGGGCCAGCTCTGAGAGTTAGGACTGCACTGCAAGAGCAGTCAGGACTAGAAACTAACTAAACTTAGGACCTTTGGTTGACTTTCTGGGCCATACATAATAATTCTTTACACTTTATCAGTTCATGTACATAAAATGTGAAGGCAACTATATCAATCCAGCACAGCATGGCCCAAGTGCTGCTTTTCAGCTTGTTCTCATTTTTCACTCCTTGCTTTTGAAGTACACCAGAGACAGAGCTAGAATGACTGCGTCAGGTTCATGCTCTGATGGTTTTAACTTAAGCATCACAAAGCTGGCTGGCGTAACCTCGCCAAGGACGTCGTGGCGTGCCTTCCAGGAACGGCAGTGTACCCAGAAAATGTCCTCCAGGCTCACACCTTATCAAAGCGGTAATGGCGGTCTTTGTAGCTGAACGGGTGATGGTGTGACAGGGAGGGGAGGGGGTGGGACGACAGATCCCACCTAATCCACATCTGCCTGGAGTTTCTGTAGACCGCACAACAGCAAGCAACACAGCTCCCACTACGGAGACTTTCTGAGCCTGGGGTAATCCTGTTCCAGTTACACTTCGAACTGCCATGTCTAATTTAACTCAGGGGATCCTCTAACAGTAAGCGTAAAAATGAGTATTTTTTTCCTGTTGATTTTTGACATTCCTTGATATTTGTATAAGGCTATATAATATTCAAATGTCCATTTTCCTGTGGACAAAAGTATGTGTTAAATGCAATTTTTCCATTGACATACAGGAAAATGGTGATGCAACACAGCAATGGGTAACTGGGGCTTTCTTGGATCACCAGAGCTCTGTTCTGACTCTAGTTGTGTGTGTGTGTGTGTGTGTGTCTAAGACTTACTTTATCTGCTGCTTTTAGTTTTTTGGAACATGCCGCAGGGTCAGCAGGGCTCTAGACTGGATAACACATGTGCAGTATGGATTTTTGCTAAATACTCAACCTCCATGCAGTGAAGTTGGTTGTTAGCCTCTCTGCTGCACTGGACATGCATGTGTGCACATACATTTACAGTAATGTTCAGCTATAATTAAAATTAGAAATGACTGCATTGGGGCTGCCGTGTAGGGGAAGCCACTGACTTTGTGGAAAGCTCTATATCTGCAATCAATCACAATATAACAGCAGTTATTACCTGAGTAGCGAGACAGGGCTTTGAGTCAGACAGAAGGAACAGAGCCAGGCAATCAAAACTCCAGGAGCTTAGTGGCTGGAAAGCAGCCTTTCTGAATTGTTAGCTCATTGTTTACAGAATGAAAGAAAGATCTCACTTTTGTCATAGGGCCTGAACCATGTTTTATTTTTAGGGCAGACTTGTTTCCCAGGCAACAGAAAACCAATTGTTGAATTCTCCTCAATGCCAAGAAGTCTCATTTTTAATATCCTCTAAGCTTAAACCAGTAAAGAAATGGGCAGAAAACAGACAAGATCTTTGCGTTACCAGTACACACCTTTTGTACAGCTACACCCAGCAGGAAAACACTTGTGTGGACGAGATAAACTATGCAGGAAAGTGTACGCAGTGTGAACAGCAGCTAATTTATGCTGGTTTACATATGATTTTGACAAGAGACAGGCTACTGCATTGATCTCAGTTATAGACTATAGGACTACATAGAATACATATTACTATTATTTATTATATATTTAACCCTTTTAAATGTTGTCTTTAGCATTTATTGGTTTTAAATTGTTATGTAATACTGAGTAACATTTTCACAAATGTTTTTTTTTTGTTTTCTTACCATGATTATTCATTATATGTGCTTTGGACCACAATCTCTTTAACAAAAAATGGATTCATGTATTATTATTCTTCTTTTTTTATTGTTATTATCAGGTTTCTCATTCCATTCTTTTCCCTGTAAAATATATTGACAAAATATAAATCTACATTAAAAATTATAATAATAACAACAGCAACAACAACAACAACAACAATAATAATAATAATAATAAAGTTTAATGCAGCTTTATATTTTATCGTAAATATCTTTTTTTGTGAAAAGAATGGAATGAGGAACCTGATAAATGTAGAGTTCACTGAGTATTTATAATGCTCTTGGTCTGTATGGACCTAATAGGTCAAACGCTCTTTATGGGGGATATTACCTGCCTTGTGCAGGATGAATGTGTTCCGATTGCTAATGGACGTGGAGACTGCTGATGGATTTTCCACTCTGGAGCGGCTATTGTGCAGCATAGGAAAGGGACGGTGCTGACTGTTTACTTTGGCTGATCTCGGTGAAAGGCATCTCATGGTATACGTTTCTTTATGACACATTTGTTCTGTAATGCAGTACAGCTTCCTTCCCGCTGGCAACATGTGAATGTATGATTCACACATATCGGGACACTAAAAGTCAGGTAATCAATACCAAAGAAGGCAGATGGGAGTGTTGAGGCTTTTACTTACAGTGAGTTCCTACTCCATGTGCTTTAGCTAATGGCCAGAGAGACAGAACCACAGGCATTACAGTGGCATCATCGTGACTGCTGTGAAGGGCCACCAAACAGCTTACAGTTGTGCAACAGCTGGAGCCGCTGCAAAATTGCACTTTTACCTGGGAGGTGCTGGGGCAGGGCTGCAGTAATGTCCCTAATTATACCATATAACAAAGGGCCTTGCTTCTGGAGGTACTGAGTACAGTGAACAGAAAATATGTGCCACTGAGGACTATGTAAGTCACCCTGGGTGAAGGTCAGCTGTAGTGAAAAAATGAAAAGTAACATTATGTTTATTAGAACAGAACGGGGACGATGGAGGGTTCATTAGTGAAACTCCATTATGTGTTAAAACCAGACGGTTGTTAAGCGCTACAAGTCCATGTGTGTTTCTTCTTAGCAAAACTTCATGTGTCCATTTTAATAACGTGCCCATGTTCCTTTCACACTCTTTCTATTGCAGAGCAGAATAACATGACAGCGGGGTTTTCAGCATTATTACTGAAAAGAGAGAACTCTACTTTTCATTACATTTGAAATAGCAAGGGCCTTTCAGTGGGAAACGGAAAAAAAAGCTCTGAACAGCGGGTGCCACAAAGAGGGGTTTCAGGCAAAAGCTTCTGCTTACAGTACCTGTGTCATGGTGCCATCGCTGAATTACTTGTGCTTGGTGCCAAGGTCACACACGTGGGCCTGGAGCCCAAGGCAGCCTGGGGTAGCACAGTCCAGCACTCTCTCTCAGCTAAGCAGTGTAATGAATGAGCCCGTCATGTAGGCTGACAGGGCTCCCATCTACAGATCTCCCAGGAGAGCCTGGCCTCTGACAACACCGTATGCCTCCCGTCGCTGTGCTTTCACCCCGGAGCGATGAGAACGAGACATTTTAACTCTCACGCTCCTTATGTTGTCTCCGCCTTTACATCCCAGGTGTGCCTACCCCAAAGCTCTTTTTAAAATTTGCTCACAAACACCCTTCCTTAATTAAACATAATGAAAGTCAATTAGGGAAATTTTGTAGAATCGTGTATATATTTACAAAGCGTAAAGGTAAGAAAATGACTGTTGGTTTTGTAAGATTGTTATATCTCACATGAAGTTTTACACATGTATTAGCAGTGCAGTGGAATCATAAACACCTCTGAGTAATGTGGCTGCACAAAGACATGGCCTACCACAGTTCTGTCATCACCATGGCGCTGCTTGCACTGTTGGTCTTGTAACTGACATTGTCTGTCATTTACAAGATGATGCAACTGAGTAATGGCAACACTGTTGTGTTAAAGAAGCTTAAATGCATACAATTAAGTACAGGAATATTATTTAAAGCTAAAATGAATGTGTACTGACTTGCAGTTTCACTTACCTGTGATAGACTTCGGGCCTCCCAAGACTTTGACATTGATTCGGAATTTTGAAAACGAGTGAGCGAATTCCTGAAAAAGCAAGGCAAACGTTTCCACTGGGTTCGTTTTAAATAACAGAAGCGCGGACAGCTTGACACGCTAATCGATTGATATTCTTGGAGGCAGGAATAGGAAATATTTTACTCTTTTCCCCACGCAAGATCAATGCAATGAGTGCAAAGGATTTACAAATTGGAAAATTTAATTTAAGAAACATGGCCACAATGTCAGAGCTTGATTATCTCTACATCCATCCTGCCTTTCCTAAGACAAAGTGAACAGTCTAGCAGACTGAATGCCAAAGTCTACAGGAGTAGCAGAATAGAGACCATGCAGTGTAGTCACTTTCATTCTGGAAAGTCCAGACTGACTAATCTGCATCAGCCACATGCTTTCACTATTTAATTTATCAAACTTCAAGCCCCTGCTTTGGGATTGATTGCTAACTACCTTGGTCTCACACTAGATACCTTTTTCCCATTACAGGTGATGGGGAAGAAGTGCCCTCAATCCTGAAAAGATCACTCACCCCCCCAAGAGGTGGAGCCCAACAGACATGCATCAAACTGTAAACACGAACCAGTTCCAGTTAAGCAAACCTGGATGAAACTTCCTGGAATTCAAGCAGGTCATATACCAGTCGCCAAATGCACAAGTCTGAACACATAACAGCTTTCTGTTTACAGCGTAACAGCTTTTCTTTGCCCCGTGAAATGTAGTTATTTCCTCCTTGTTACTGTCTTTAAATTAAAAATTAATTTCTAAAAAACTTGAAAGTAATTATATATTGAAGTTTTCTGTAAATGTTTTTTCTTTACATAAAACCAAAACTAAGCTATACACTATTTCTGTTCAGAAATCTATTGGGGAAAATCTAAGTAATGGTCCCATTCTTAAACTGTTCTGTAGACACCGTTAAATTAATGTACAAATGAGTAAGAACTGCTCTGGAGGATGTAGGATTTGCAGGAATAACTGGTGAGTGTAATTGTTTTGCTTTATTGAGATGCATTACAGATAGCTTGGGGTAAATGAACAAATTCGTTTGTGGCACAAAATGACTGTCTGAGATTGTCAAGGCGTTTTCCTGTTTTATATGAGGAAGAAAAGACTGACTGCTGAAATTACCCAACATGCTCCATTGGCTGTCCTTTATGTGTGAAAAGTAACCTAACAGCATCTAATTGTAACATCTTTAGTCCTGGCATGTCTTTTGAGCCCAGGATAATTATACTCCATGGGCCATTTTAAATGTAAGCTGTGCCTATTTTTAACTTGTGTTTACCAACTCATTACAGTCCATCTTTAAATAAACCATAAAAAACTGCAAGCACACATAGCCTAGTGCAGAACAAAGGACTCAACGTGTTTTTTGTGTTTCTGGAAAACAATTAGATTTATCTTGGTTTGGTAGTTATTTTCAAAAGTGCTGCATGAACCCCCTGCACAGTTCCTGAGAGATATGTACTGTACCTCTGTCATTGTCACTGCCTACCCAGCTAATTCCCGCACTCCTCAGTGCACCTGAATGGACACAAAAGATGTGGAGGGTGGGATTGTTTCTACTACAATGTGGAGGGTGGGATTGTTTCTGCTACAGACAGGCTCCTTATAAATCTGGAAGAGGGGCTGGAGGGGTTTGTCTTCTTCAGAGCCGCAAGCGATAAGGAAGAGGCAGAGCCATGGCGATGCAATCCCAGCGGAGCTGATCCCGAGGAGTCTCACCTGCCACAGCATTCACAGGAGTGTGGCTTCACACCTGACTTCCACCAAGCTGCACGTCACTTTCAGAGCGGTAGCCAGACAAGTGGAATTAAGACAATTAAATTCAAGAGGCAAGTGGGTCTCAATGAAACTGCACTCCTCTGACTCATAAGTCTGAGATGGATCTTTTCCAAATTCACCTGTCAAGAATTTTCACCTGATGAACTGGTTGCTGCACTTGACCAGCAACATCTGCCTTTCTTGTGGTCGCAGTGTGTTGTGCCATGCTATGATAAACAGTGACGGAAACCATGACATTTTCATTTACATTAGAGATGACAAGTCAGCTGACAGAAAACAGTATTCCTACAGGGGAAGGCAGCAGCACGTTGGATACTGTTTTAATTGAAGCTCCTGTAGGTGCAGCTGATGTGTTGTAGCTGGAACTGCTCGTGCTTCTAACCTAGGAAATGTACATGTTTAGTGTATCTTTGACCTACTTAATGGACATTATTCTAAAGGGTCACCTCGAAGGTGAATGTCCCATTTTCTTCACCGTCCCTGAATGTATGGAAAATCCCTGTTAATGGCCACGGTAAGACAAGATGGATGGCTCGTAGCAGAGGCATTCCACGTCAGACTGCACGCGAGGACTGTGAGTGCGTCAGCCACTGCACGTCACACTGGCTTTGCAGCGCATTTTAAAGATGCACTACTCTGCAGTCTCAGTTGGACAATCCCTGAATCTCCACTGTGAACTGAAAACAC
>JABJVR010008318.1:20247-47212 GCA_025773905.1 Chitala chitala | reverse complement strand
CCCCCCCCCCCCCCCCCCCCCCCCGCCCCGCCCCCCCCCCCCCCCCCCCCCCCGGACTGGTGCTCCATCTTTCAATAAAGAGTTAGAATAATAAACAGAACTGGTTATACTTAAAGTCCAATTCATATGATTATACTGATTTTAAGATTGTTCCCTGATGTAGAAGTCTTCAATTTCGATATGAACCGAACTTGACAGCTATTTACGATCGTTACAAAATCTTCTATAAACCGAAAAGTGTGTTCGCTGAAACTACCGATGCGAGATTATAGTTAGCTAGATGGAGTGTTAGAGTAATTACAAAAATAAACGTATTAATTGACAGACGTCTCTAACCAGCACAAGCCAGTCAGGCTACATACAACTTTCCATACCCTGCAGGGCATCTTTCTGTATTGTGCCATACTGTTTGTTTCCCATTCCGCAAATTATACCCTTATGAAACTTTGCTGATTGGTTTGTTCACTGGTTGTTGAAAAGTTAAAAAATAAAATGACTCTTCAAAAAATGACCACTTCCACCTGCGCAGTTACGATAAACGTATATTATCACCTGTATCAAGAGTAATTCAAAATATTTTAATCTTGTTACAGTCTATCATCAATTGTTTTTTTTTCCTCCTAGATTTTTTAACTGAGTTTGCAAACATCCGAACCGAGAGCCAACAACATGGTACCTGGAGCGCCTAAACTACAGCTTGCTGATCTGTGATATTTGCAAATCATCATTTATTTGGCTCAGAATCTGCGCTATGCGTTACGAACGGAGAACATTATTAATGTACTGTATACAACACATTGCAACTCTCTCTAGTCATCTTACAGCAAAAGTTGTATGTTTACAAAACCCAATCAACACACAGTGAAGCCAGTCCCGATTAAGGCCTCGTATCAGATAAAAAATGCAGACTTTCATGTCTATAATGCTGCACATATTTTGTCCAATGTATTGTTTCAGTTGTTACGCAACACTTCAAAAGGAACTCCAGCTTTGATACATGTCAAGATAACTTAGAACCGTAACTGTATATCACTGTAAACTATAAATATCACAAGCAAAATTAAATAAGCATGCGTTCTAACCTGAGAATTCCGAAGAACTTTTGGTGAAGGTGCAGAATACGATTAACCACGTTACTCCCAGCAAAAGTGTGTAATTAATAGCTGAGAAAGTTACATGTGGGAAGATCATCATTGAAACTACGACTGTTGTGTTTCTGCTGATGTGTCGGCTGTATAAATCAATCAAGATCTTTTTCGCGAGGTTCGGATGCCCGGTCCCATCGTTCACCGAAAGTCACTTGACCATTCCGAGTGTCTGCAAGGCACGGTGTTGCTCGCGTGCGATCTCCAAAGGCGGACTGAATTTTACAAACTTTTACCTTGTGTGGAGGTGCGGCTTCCGCGTGGCCCCAAAGCCCCATAATTTGCAATGGGAGTTAAAGACTGCTACATGTGAAAATTCGCAAATGGGCATGAATCACGTTGTCTGTTCAGTTGCAATATGTTAATACATAATGAAACTAACTGCAATGTTGAAATTGGCATGGAAAAATGTGCACCGGCTCTGCATTAAAACTGAATCCAAACGGATTTTCTGAAATCCAAATGATTTATCGGCACCTTATTACTACCATCTACCAACCTATATAATTGCACATCGTTTCAAAATACGTTTCCTTTAGCATGTTTAAACACATTCTACTGAGCATGTTGAAAACGGCAGCACGAAGTAATGACGCTCATAAAGTCCCGTTGAGAAGAACATGTTGTGTTTTAATTTCACTTGAAGAACTTCTACAGCGGGAACAGTAAACGAGTAATTACATTGCCCGAGACCCAGTGTCAGAACTTGAAATAACTAATGTAGGCTATAAGTAATAACAAGTCCTGAGTTGTACTTTTTTGTGTTCTGCATATCTGACTTAGGTGAATCTTTCTTAAAGTTTATTATAATACGGACTGTCACATAACATAAAATTTTAAAACTGGTATAAGGACCTATACTGTATACCGTCCCCACTATTTAGTATATATTTTAGGTTACCATCTATTTTGATCATGGCACAAAAAGGGTGATAAACACGAAACTACTTAAACAGACGATTCAGATGAACAAATCTTAACTTTACAATTAATGTTCTGTATTGGCTAGCTTCAGTGGATGCGGTCGCCTTATGCATGGTGCTGACATACATCACCTGGTTCGGTTTGTCACGTGTGTCTCCAATACCCTTTACAAAGATGACATCACTATGAGACTGAGTCTTTGTACAAATAATCCATCGTATGATGTTTCCCTGTGGTGAAACATTTTAACCTTAAGTGTCTTTAATTTCACAAAACATAACGTGCACATACAATGACATTTGTAACTCATTTTAATTTTCATTCTTATTTTAATGCAAATGTTGCTGAAATTCGCTGCTCATTTTACTTTTCATCTGAGGCGTTTAAAAATACTTTTCAGTCGTTTTAGTTGATGTTGCGGTTTTTTTTTTTTTTTTGGAAATGAATTTTCAATTTGTGCTTGTTTTCCAAATAAAAGTCGCCACTTAGACCTGTCACTTTCACTTAGAGGCTGATTCCGCTCAGTCCGATCGGTTTCGCACCCACTTCCTCCTATCGCCCCTGAGCTTTTCCTTTCACTGCGGGGCCAGAAGGTGGAATGTACCAGAACAGCGCTCTCCTAGACTAACATGAGTCACCGTGTTAGTTTTGACACCAAACTCTAATATTCCGATCAAGTGAAAGCACTACTACTACTGATACTGATACTGATGATGATGTCTTGTCACTTACTTGATTCGACGCCTAATTCAGGTCATTTTATCTTGTCTACCCAAACATTTTGCTGCCCCCTGTTTTTCGGTCTCTGTTAATCGGTTAATTAAATAATTAATTGGAATTAATTAATATTGAACTTCCGCGTTACGCAAAAACGAGGCTTTAAGGGGTGATAACAATACGACTGATGCACCATTTATTTTATTACGTCATCAGGTTTATTTTAAATGATGGATTACATCACCTGCTCTTTTGTGAATGCAAATGTTTGTTTTTGTTGTTAAACCTGTTAAGAAACGGCTCTACGTAAAATAGATGAAATTGAGGCGACCTGCATGAAATTTAATTTATTATGTTACGTTATCATACGTTTGCAATAATTATTAATTGCAGAATGTACTTATATTGTGCATCTTAATGGTTTTAAAATATCTAATCAGTTCTTAAAAAGTTAAATTTTCTCAACGTCAGTGACACCTTGTGGAACTATTAGTCATAGCATAAAAGAGAAATTTTTGAACAATAAACACATTTGGATTTTTTTTATCTACTGTTGTGGCGTATCTATTCCGTAGGTCCATCATAAAAAAAATAAACGACACATACACTGAATAATAGTGGTTAAAGCACGAACTACATGTCTAGAAGTCCAATACTCTAATTATTATCAATGGAAGTTTTTTTTTTTCGACAAGTTCATTACAGTGTGCTGTTTGTCCATCAAGAGCTTCCGTACATACGACCACGTGTCGGAACATCTTTCGTTTTAGAAGGTCAGTTATTGTAGACATGGCTGCTACAGCAAGCAGATGTTTAGCAATTAGTGCGTTTAGGAACTTCAGAAATGTACAGGATCACAATGAACGTAAGATGACACACCTATAAAATGCGATATCGGAATACTGTTTTTTTGCACTTATGTACATCATACGTTTGAAGTTATACACTGAAAGAGTCGATTACAGTTTTGTCGGTGAACGTTAGATATAAACAAATATACTGTATGTAACAGGCACAACAGTATAATATGTAAATCTTCACTAGTTTTGATGAAAGTCAAATAGGTGGGGAGCAAGCTGTTTAAAACTTTTTTCCCTGTATTTTATGTTTATTAGGTTTCCTGTCTACTATACTCTTGCATTCGTCTAGAGGATACACCGTTCAACCACCTAAATTTATACCTCCCCCGAAACCGATAGTTGTGGACAAAACAAAACCTCCGGAGACCCCTCGCAAGTAAGACTTTACAGTGATTCATAAACCTTAAGACATTGTGGTCCATCCTTTGAGCAGTTTCGGAAGGTTATTAGTTGTTTAATAGGTGGGAGTTGGCTGTTCGTTTAATCTTTTTCCCCCTCTTCTTTTCAAGGTTTCTGAGTCCTGAATTTATCCCTCCGCGGCAGAGGTCAAATCCTCTGAAATTTACTCTTGAACGGAAGGACATGGTTCAAAGGCGGAAAGTTTTGAACATTCCCGAATTCTACGTTGGTAAGGGCTTGTGCCTTACTACGGTGTCAACATTGTTTAGAATTATTGTGCTGCTTTATATATAGGTCCTAATAAAGGCTTTGTTACAGGAAGCATATTGGCTGTAACCATGTCAGATCCTTGTGCAAATGGAAAAAGCAACCGTTTTGTGGGTATCTGCATTCAGAGGTCTGGATCAGGACTGGGAGCAACTTTTGTGCTTAGGAACATTATTGATAGTCAAGGTAATGTCATTCCTCACTGATCATATGTTATGTAAAAATGTTTTCAGTTGGTATTAATTAGCAACTGTGGAGTTTGCATGTTCTCCTTGTGCTTGGTGCATTTTCTCTGGGTTTTCCGGTTTCCTCCTGCAGTCCAAACAAATGTGGGTTAGGTTGATTGGCGTTTGCAAATTGCCCGTAGTGTGCGTGCGTGTGCCCTGCAGTGGGTTGGTTCCCTGCCCTGTGCCTTGTGCTTCCTGGGATGGGTTGTAGGCTTCTCCCAACCCTAAATTGGATAAGAGTGCGAAGTGAATATATGCATGATGCTAATTATTTAACATTAAAACGAGCAGCTCTGGTCTTGTAGGTGTGGTTGGTAGAGCATGTATGTAGACGTCCGATGGCTGCTGTTGAGCTCTGTGACAGCTGGCACTTTGTCATGGCATTCCTTTTGACACTGCGTGCCCTCTTTATGCCTTTCAGGGGTGGAGATTTGTTACGACTTGTACAGCCCTCGCATACAGCAGGTGGAGGTGCTGAAGTTAGAGAAGAGGCTCGATGACAACCTCATGTACCTCCGTGACGCTCTGCCCTCCTACAGCACGATCGACATCAACATGAAGCCAGAGCCATACACCCTCAGCGGGGAAGTGCCTTTGAACGCGGTGAGTGGGTTTGTCTTTAGGCTTTGGCATGTTCTAGGTAAAGATGTGTGCTCAGGCTGAGGTGGTGCATGTGTGAATGGTCACATGAGGTTTCCAGATAAATGTGGTGCAATGGTTGTGTACATTAGTGTGCAGCATGGGGAGTGAGAGGTTGTGAGACAAATACTACATGATGCATCGTAATGAAGGCAAGAGATGTATGTGGAGGGAGGAGAGAAATGGAGGGAAATGTACAGTAGTTCATCCAGAGTTGATTAAAAGTATTTAAATTAAATTGTTATCATAGTGTATACCTACACACAGTGGAACACATTTTGGCCTCGCTTTTACAAATGTACTTTAAGCTTACAAAACATATTTGACAACTTTATTTGTGGCTACAGCACAATATTTTTTTGTTGATTGTGCTGGTTGCTCTGTCCATCAGCTGAAAGTGAAGATGAAACCCAAACCCTGGTCCAAGCGATGGGAGCACCCAAAGTACAAAATCCAGGGCATCCGTTTTGATATGAGCCTGACCAGTGCACAGAGGAAAGATGCGTTGAAGCGAGGCCAGCCCTGGAGGCAGTTTGACATGCTGAAGGAGTATGACACCACTGAACTGGAGGATATCATATGGAAGGAGCTGCAGGGGGAGGTGAAAGGGTGATACGGCCTCACTGGACTCTGCACCAGGCACTGATGTTTAAGGGCTCCCAGCCGCTGTCTTGTGTCTTTGCTTTGACAGTTCTTGGGTGTTTAAAGTTACCAGCATCGTCAGAAATGGGGAAGTTCAATGGACTTGGACCTGGACCTAGTGAGATTCTGATCATGGCTTCTCTGTTCACAGGTGTTTTGTGAAACTGCTCTGAGATATTTATGTGAGTTCTAAGTGTAATAAAGTTCAGTGGTCATTACAGATCAGTGCTGTTGCCCATGAGAATTCTGTTTGTGATAAGGTCACATTATTATTTTTTAAAGACCTTTCTAAAGTGATTTATTTTTCCTCCGTCAATATAGGTCTGTTGTTGTGGACCACATCTGATCTGCACTCAAGCCGAATTGTAAACCTTGTACTTTATTGGGTGAATAAGGTTTTTATTTGTATAAATTACTTTGTTGCAGAAGTCAAACTTGCCACTAATCAAGTTGCAAAAAAATTAAATTTACACAGTGCTACCTCTTTTATGATTTAACACTCTGGTAGTGCTGGGTTCAAGTGCTTAAACATTTGAGTTACAGTCCAGACTGAGTCAACACCAACTGAGACCACAAACTGAATCAATATTTTATGGTTTTTAGATTTCACTACTAAAAACGTGTGAATTCCGGTGTAACAGAAAAAAAACCTTTATCAGGTCTGGTTACTGTTTTATTTAAATTTGACTGTCCTCAACTCATACCCATTTCAAAACCAATGCATACATAATCTAACTTCATGAAGTACAGCACCAGTTTATGAACATTATGAATGATAATGCAGTTTTTTTTTTTTTTTTTAATGAGCTGTAATCAATATTAAGGCATACAAACAATAGATCTAAATTTCTTAAGGGTGTAGCAAATGTTGACAGGCAACTGAGCATATGGGTGGTTTAATAGCTAGGAAACATTACCCACATATGTTAGTTAAAATACTTTGGAGCATGTGACCAACATTAGCTGGTGGCTGCTAAAGTACCTACATACCTGATTTTGGTCTTTGTTTCATACATTTGGACTAAACTGGTCTAAAATTTTCCCTAAATAGACACAAATATTGTAATCCAGTACAAGTATCTGTTTCTTGTGGACTGGTAGACTTACACAGAATTGCCTATCTGGGATAAAGTTGTCTGAAACAAAATTGGACTGGAATTAAAGTCTTGTTTTGAGTACACCAACTCGACTCTCTGGTATCTATAGTGTAGTGGGAGAAATGCAGGTGAAATTGAATCGAACTGTTGACTAGCTTGCTCGGAAAAATTTTGTCTTCGAGTTTTTCAATTGAGTTTATTATTCAGTAGCTCAGGTGCACCACTGTATACATTTGGTAAATCAACTGACAGCATTTGAGAATCTCCAAATGTTTCTCACCTGTATTCAATTTTTAATTTTTTTTTTTTATACAGCATAACGTATGTAGATAGTTTGTATAAAGGTTATCCAGTCATACTGTTGCCATTAAGGTGTTCATAGGAGAAAGGGCATTTGCATTAAGAGATCATCAGAGGATGATGAGGAGGACTAATGCTGTCAAAAGTCATTGACATTTGTTACAATGCATATTGAAGTCTGTAAGTCTGTCAGGGATCAGTATTGTAGGTTAACTGCATCTTGATGAATTGAGGGACTTTTTATTTTTTAAGCATTTGGAACCCTTCTCAGAATGTTTTAAAATGAATTCCTAGAATTACAGATTAAACAGAACATACTGAGGAAAAAAAAACCTTTGCAAATTAAATCTACATGGATGCATCTGAGTTCCAAAGATCCCAGGTTAAGAACTTCTGACATATATGCTGTTCTACATACAATTACTTTGTTGATGACTGCTGTCTGTTTTCCATCGCTGTTCCCTTGTAGTACAGCCGTACATCTCTAATTGATGAATGAAGCAGAGATTAAGTGCAATTCAGATCGTTAGTCTTTTGGGGATTTAATAAACACCGATGTCATTTTATAGCTTCAAAATGAAAAACGACGTATTTGTATGCAGGACTTTCAGATGCGTTCCAGGAGCGGAAATCTAATTTCACTTTTGGGGGTGGACAATAAATAGAAATATTTCCCAAGAGAAATTTCTGAGGGGGACACAAATGACATACCTTCGGAACAGGGTACATGTCCCCCCTGTCCCCAATGGGATTTCTGCCTATGCTGCGTACAGAAAAAATGGGCTTTCACATATTTCCCTGGCAAATGATGTTGAACTACAGAAAAGATGTTCTAACACCGTAGAACACGCGGTTGTAAAAAGGAAATGTCGGATATAAAAGCTGAGATTTTTTCCAGGACCCTGATCTGTATATCAGTGTATATTATACTGTATTAAACTATATATTTTCGCATTTTTTCTTCAGGAGAAAGACCTTGATATATATTTTGAACCACGTAAAATTACCGAATAAAGGAAAAACCAAATCTGTAGCTCATCTCCTTACACGTATTTAATCTTCCAGCCAGTAACATTAGGACAAATAAATGGACACAGTAATTTAATTATATGTATGATCCTGGAGTCCTGATCACAGGAGTAGGTCAAGCAACTCAAGACAATTTTGTACTGCCTGTAATGGGAATCCTCGAAAGTCTGTTCAATGTTTTTGCATGTGTAACGAGAGCAAGTTTTTTCTGATTTAAAATTACGACACTTGAGACTTTATCACGGCCATCCATATAATTAAACACATAATAAAGAGTTGGACGTGTTTTCATTTTTTTTACAACCAGGTAACTGGATGTCGATCAGGCTATTGCAATAATGCCTAAGATGCAAATAAAGCAAAGCAAACGTAATTTCTACTGAAGAAAAATCACCGCAAACTTTAACAGTAAGGGTGCGATACGGGTGCGAATTTAGAGCGAGCAGCGCGAGAGCAGAGTTTCTATGCTGCGTTGTCTCCTCCCACTCCGCTGTTGAATGGCATCTAGTACGGGTGCCGACTGTCAGCCATGTTGTTGGTGTGACACTATAGCCACCTTCACTAGCAACAGGTCCAACAGATGATAATATTAAATGTGTCTTCTGTGGAAGTAGTTTTCTAAGTTGTATAATATTACAAGGTGGGGGATTTTCGTCACCGAGGGAATGCTGATTATCAGTTGGCAGGATTAAAGAGGAAATCTAAATACTTATTTTGTCCTTTTCTTCAAACAGTAAGTGTATTTCCTATTCAGTTATATATGTAAGAGTTATACTCTTGATACATATTAAATAATTGTTATTTACACTCGCTTATTGCGAATGTACAAGGTTTGGCTAACGTAAATGTAAAACTGTAGTTTGGGAAATGTACCTGCAATATAGGACTGCCGAGTTTGGTCTCGGGGAAAGTAAGGGTAATCCTTTTACCATCAAAAGATGAAGCGAAACAAACTTTAAAAATAAGTGTGTTTGTTTAATTCCATAGGAGTTTTAGTAAGAATTACTGTAACTAAAATGTCTGAACAACCAAACTCGTTCGGCCGGTTGCAAAATCATACTTTGGAACAGATTAGAGAACGCTGCCCATTTCGTGTACAGCATGTGTCATACGTGCTTATTCTTAACAATTCCACAAACATATTCCAGAGCTCATGATTCCTTTGTAGCGGTTACAGAACAGAGGATCGAATCCTTTTGATCTGGAATGTAGAAATATGCCAGTTCAGTAAGACTTTCAATAGCGCAGCTACAATTCAGCATTTTAGATGCTTTGGGGAATTGCTGTGGGTGGTAATAAAACCGTGCTGTTGTACACACGTTTTGTATTGCAAACGCGTGATTACGTGTTATGTTCTTTCATGCAGTTTAGTTTCATCTTTGCTCATAACCCCGCGACAACAGTGGAAAGTCAGAATAGATTTTGTAAAGCCAGTTTATTTTTGATGCAACTAAAACGTTTGAGCTTTGTTTTAGATTAATCTGTCGTTTTCACAAGTAACATATGTACGTTGAATATCAAGGCAACTTACTCCCCACATCGGCGAAAAGGGTGTTTTATTTTGTGCTTATTAACATGCAGTACACCATCAGGTGATTTTAATTTTAGAATATTGATTTGTTAAATGTTTTACATTCGAAAAAGTGTGCTACGTAGAGCAAAAATAGCGAGGACTCGCGAAACTGGCGTTTCATACACATCCCGTTGAATGAATGAGAAGTTAGTAATGAATGAAAAATGACAGACATCGCATCTGCTCCTGAAAACGCAAGATGCCCCTTCCTCAGTCTGTCGCTTCTTTGTCAGTGACACTACAACGATGGCGTATCACCAACATATTGTAAATTAGGATTAATATTGAGTTGTCCATTTGAATACGGTATTGTATGGCTTTAACTGCAAAGTACCTTAACACGCAGTATAATTAATACGAGTGTTGTACCTATAGTAGATGGCGAGCGCCGGATGTGCTGCTTTTTAGTATTTCTGACCTATAGTTGTGAAATATTAACATTCCTCCATTATAACAGTTACTGTGAAATGTAATGCGATTGAGGACAGTCATAAGTTATGAATGTAATGATTTTCACTGTCATAAGAACTGCTCTTCATTTGGACAATTTGAACTATGTTCTTTTGGTATCTACATTTTTGGACAGCGATGTTACAATGATGCTGTTTCACTGGACAGGACAGTAACCCAGTCCCTTTGAAGTCTACAAAATGGCCTTTCAGTGAAATGCTAGAACTGCTCCCTGTCAGTGATGTTAGTATTCACTGCACACCTGCCACATTTCAGCATGTAGTGCTATATATTTTGCGTAAATAATCAGCAGCACATGGTCATATTAATTAGTTTCAAAGGAACTGACAAAAATCTGAAAAAATATTATGCCTGCTACTCAAACACAGCCTAAATAGTGTGTAGCTTTTGGAGGCCATGCCGAGTTACTTATAGGACTGATGTGTAGTCCCATGACTGTTTAGGTTGCGCTTGGGCGGTCGTGCAGTGGTCTGAGTCACTACGCCTTCCAAATGTTGTTCATAAAGAGGTCAGACCTGTGGGGTCAGCTTTCCCACAGACTACGCTGTGATGCATGATGTCATGTTAGATTTTACAAGTCATTCTCTACCCCCCCCCCCAATGCACTTGTGCCAAAACCAGGCCCAACTAATATAATTGTGCCAAAGCCACACCCTATAAGTACAAAACCCCACCCAGTTAACTCCATAGCTAATCAGTTTCATTGGATGTAGTTGTTCCAAAGTTTTGAGTGTTCCCATTGGCTAATTGCATGAAAACATAGTGAAGTCAAAGAAATCCATAGGAAGGACCATGGTAATAATGGCAGCTAACAGGAGCAACACCAAACTGTGCCTTTTTAAGGGGTTCTGTACGAAGAGTTAGGGGTCCACATCGGTTTGATATTTATCAACTCTATCGATGCTTCCTAGCCGATACGGGAATCGGTACAAATCTCATGTTGTCCGATCGATCTGAATTGGCCATTCATTAATGACTGGAACACAAAAAAATCCGATTTTTTTTCATGGGTAAACAAACTAAAATGACAGCAGCAGCGAACCGTATCGCAATGCCTAAATGTACCTTCTGGCATTTGCTAATAAAACTTTGGGAAAATGTATAATATGTTAGCATACAGGCCTGTTTTTTGCAGTGTTAAATTTCCGTTAAGCTTCCATGGTCCCTCCCATTCATTAAGCATAGGCTATTTTTGCTAAAAATTAAAGATTTTGTTTTGGGCAATATGTAACTTTTGAGTAGCACTGGGTCTTATTTACATTAATAAATATTACATTAAAAAGCATTTTAATGTTTAGGATAATTGTATTTACAGGATTCAGACACCTCACAGTATTTTACAGAGCTGGGCGAAATGTATAACTTTTATTGATATGCATATCGTCGATACGTATTATGTATTGACTGAGTATATCGACAATATGTATCGTATCGTTGTGAACTACCGATATAGAGCCCTACTAAGAGTGTTTATAAATGTTCCAAAATCTGTATTCATTACTGTTTTTGGTCATGTTTGAAATGCATGTTACACATATTTAGATAACAATACTCACCATCACCAAGATGGTCACGGTAATCTGCTGCAGACAGAAAGGTAATCATCAGAAACTGTTGGAGTATGATTCATAACATCGTACACCTCACATCATGAGGGTGAAAATGAGTGACGCTTCTGAGCAGTTGATTGTATGACACCAGATATCGCCCTTGCTCGGCTGTGATTGCTAGCATACCCATGACATGGTCATTTGCTTAACGTCTAGACACATTTCAGCATGTAGTACCCTATAGTTTTCATTGGTGGTTAACTAGCTTGCCAGATCAGTTTTATCATTTTCTAGTTACAGCATCTTGTTTTATCTTGTACTCTTTAATGAATTTGAATATCCAGTGTATTACTCAGGGTTCCTGTTAGTAATTGTTATACATGATCAAAATATGATGGTAAAATGAATGCTTATTTTTTTCTTTTTGTAGGGGGATCACAGTACAGATGATATGCCTTACAGCAGAATATCAGAATGTGATAGATTAGCAGGCAGTGGTGACGACAAAGTCAGATATGTAGAAAGTAGAAAGAATGCATGCATTTGTTCAGAGTTTAACTGCGCCTCGCCCACATTCATAGCAAGTTGTGGTGTGTGTGTTTTTTTTTTTTTTTTTTTTTTTTTTTTGTATTTTAGTTTTTTGTATGTGTGTGAATGTTTAGTTGGTGTCAGTGTGTAAGACACCAACAGCTAAAAGAGCTGGTCTGGGTCAAAGGTCACTGCAAATAAGCAAAGCTGAAGAAGAAATGTTGTGTTGGTAGCCAGCTGGGTAATTTAGCCGTATACATGACTGCAACGGTCAGAAACTGCTGCACCATGCAATGTCAGCAGTAAAGGAAAGTTGAATTGTGCTGCTGTCTTAAGGTTGTTTATCTTAACGCTGTCACTGTGCTAAAGTATATTTTGAGTGCTGTGCTGTTTTGGCTGGGAAATGTCACAGGGTTCATTAATTAGGCCTACTTTTCCTGAATCCTCGTAACCGTGGTCATTAAGGCTATACAAATGGTCATTAATTGCCAGTAATCACTCCCAGTTAAGAAGTCATATTCTTGTTAATGCACACAGATACCTGTAAATGCAGGTAATTGAATGCGGTTAGTTCTTAGCTGATACATAATGATAAATGTTTGCTGTCCAAAAGTCAGAAAGGTGGAAAGCTTAATTGTGGCTTGAAAGGTACATTGCCAAGTGCTGCATTTTAGCCTTTGATGAAAAAGGGTAATGTTCACCAGCACTTACAATAAAAGTAAAGTTTTTAAATTTGCTAAAAGCAGAAATGTGTGCTTTAGTAGACAATGATTGATGTCCTTGAAATATTTTGTGCACAACGCTTTATATACTTTTTTTTCAGGAAGTAAAATACTTTAACTTCTGGTTTGCTCACCGTGCATATCTCCCTGAAATATAACTAAAAATATCCGAGCTCATTATAAAAAAGGTAATTCCTAAGATAGACTATATGTCTGAAAGCTAAAGTAAAGTGCTATGCAAATCTGTCGGTAGGCCAGCTGGTATCTGGCTGCAGACCAGTCACGTTCTTGAGAGTCACATGACATGACCGGTTTTCATTTGTGAAGCCGCAGTACGTGCTGGGATTGTACAGTCCCTCATCTCTTTTGCCACTGCTTCCACCAGTCCCGAAGTTCAGATGATCTGTGTAGGCATCAGTTTGCTCGATTTAACAGCTGTTCTTAAAAGCTTAGCATTATTGGAGATGCAGATCTGAAGAAACAGCTTTAAATCCCAATGGCAGCACAATTGAAAAAAGTTGAGTTAGGACATCAAACTTTGAAATGCATCAAGAAAAGCTCCTGAATGCGCCGCTGTATGTTTGTGCAGAGACACAAGTTTTGCAGTTGAACTTAAAAGCCTTTTTCCTTGTCATAATCAAACCAGCTTGACATGTAAAGATGACCTGGGCAGCTTTCTGTGGACATGTCAGCACGCAGCTGTGACTGTGGTCAGCTGCTCACTCTCCACTTTGTGCTGAGGAAGCTGCCTGGTTATGACTGCAGCCAGGGCTGGGTGGGTGGTGTCCTGTGAGCCAGAGTCAGGACAGGCTGCAGAAAGCCTTACAAATGACCACAGACATCGTGCTGACATCACTGCTTCAAGCTCTGCCTGGGTGTTGATAGAAGGTACTGCAGTGCTTTTTGTTTTAGAACTCCACTTTTCTTTCTGTAAGAAACAGGACAGAATAAGGTCTATATCAAGTTGAGACATAAACAATGAATCTAAACTGTTGAAACTGAAAACTCAGTATGACCACCTGAACCAAATCACATCACTGCAGTGGTACTTAAACTTCCATGGCGTTGTCCTAAACTGTGGCAACTTTTCCAAGCGTGTTGGACCATGGATGGGCAAAAGAAAGTCTGTATAGCGAATGCTCTGTCTGGCTATACTCCAAAGCTTTTATGAAGCAGTTCCATCGTCAAGCAGCCAAGTCAGTGTACGAAAATATTCCCCTGGCTGCTTTTCAGAGGGCCTAAAGTAATATCTGTGAAAGAGCCTTGGGTGAATGCCTGTTGTTTTGGCAACATTAGATTCAGCTGGTGCCCTCACCGTCAGCCACTGCTGTCTTGCAGCAAGCTACAGTACAGCCCAAACGCTGCAACGCTGTGACCTCCAGTGGCTGGACTGGGAGTTTCCTTTGGGATAAATAAAGTTTTGGTTTACCTGTATGTGTCTGGTACTCACCCAAGCAACTTTTTTAAACCTTTTTCCTCCCACCTATTTGCTGCCACGTGTGTTTGGTGTATCACATGGATTGCAGACGATGCTGTTCTCATTCCACCACGTATGCGAGGCATGCTGTGGATCCCGGATGTCTGGTTCCTGGGCCTCCCTGCAGGCCGCAGGCGAGTGATCTCACGCTGAAACCCAAACGGGTCAGATTCCTGAGCACTGCACCTTCACAGCAGCTGCAATCTTGTGTACATGGTGTCAGGGTTGAAATACCAGCCAAGGAGTCACATGGACCTGGGCGTGGCAAATGCAAACTCGCATTTCTACTTTCACTGTTAAAAAATACTTCTTATGATCAGCTGCTGGACCTTTTCCTGGGCCAATCACAGTTATTATGTTGGATGAGGTTCCCACCTCAGCTTGTCTCAGCACTATAAATGTTTGAATTTAACTAACATATATGAAGACAAAGCCAGCTGTTACAAGCCAAATAGAAAGTGTGGAAAAACAGCCTGTTATCCTGGATACAACAGGGTCAAAGGTGAACTGCAGCATACATTGACTGCTCCATTTCAACAAAAACACCTGTTCACCCTAAGTGATGAACTTTTATGATTTAATTGACAATTAAAGACAACCATCTACAGGGACATTATAACTGCTGTCATTCTCCATTTTAACCACAAGCTTGTATGCAAGAGTGATGTAGGCATCGTTGGGATTATGATATGGGTTTGGCTTCAGTGGTAAAAACAAGGGGAAACTGTCAGACATGTAATTAGTGATCCCCTCAAGAACACTTTTTACTGTTGTGTCCTAATTACAGTTTGCCTTCAGTGTAAATTTGTTTAATTTGTTCATTACAAATACATTTTTAGTGCTGAGTAGGTGCTGCAGTGAAACCATTTCTTTACAAATGGCCAGTGTTGACTATGCTCAATATTGTTTTTATTTTTTGTTAATCTCTTACCTCCTTCAGTGGGAACTTCAAAGAATGATGTGTAATGGCTTTCCTCTATGCCCTTGGTAACTGTTTAAACAGTGAACACACACCTCCACTCATAACACTAGTTTTGTAACACAGGCTGGATAAAGTCATAAACCAGATAAGCTCTGTTGTAGCTGTCATTTTTAAGCTGTCGTTTTGTGTGTACTTTTTGCCAAATGCTCCTCAAGAAATGCTTAAATTATCCTGGTATCCCTTATTCTGTAGAGTGGATGGCCCGATAGTGTACATTGACATTAATAGCTGAAAGTCTTTAATGTTTGAAGAAACCATGTAAAATGCAACAAAAAACAACAAAAAGAAGTATTGTGCAAAATCCTGTCTGTAAATGACCTGTCAGCATAGGAAAAAGTTACGTTTTCAAAATTATTGTAATATGTTTGTTTAGATGGAAGAAGGTGGTTATTGGCCTTGTTAGGGCAGGAACAGAGCCAATAAAGAAATATGAATGTGTTTTAAGTGGCTTCCCATCGACAGCTTGTAACTATTTTGTAGTGTACAAGATTGTCAGTGCATGTTATTGTCTGTAAGTTAGAAACTTGGATTTGAGACCCAGAAAGTATCAGGAAGGGTGCCAAGTAAGCCAAACGGCAGCATGACAAACTCATAGTGCCTCTATAAGCACCAGTGCTTTTTGCTAATTTTGTTTGTTTGTTTGTTTGTTTGTTTATATATTTGTTTGTATCAGCTATTCAGGGTTCAATAATAACCTGGATCAAACCTGTTTAGGTTCACTTATCCCTGAGTAAGTTGGAAACTTGACACAGTTTTGCTAGAATGTTTTTTTTTTTTTTTTTATGGTTTGGCACTTGTTGTAAATAGCAGTGTTTTGTGCATGAATGCACGCAGGTGTAGGTCTGTGCACATGAAGGTGTGCATTCAAGAAGCAGGGTCAGCCCTGTGACACAGCTGGAGCTCTACACTTTGTCCTTGCCTGCCTGCACTTCCTGTTTCATTTCTGCATAAAGGCCCCACCCCTCGCTTTGTTTTCCTGCACCCTTTCTTTGTGCTACTGTAAACACGCCCTGCTACCACGTGCTACCCAGGGGGACATCAACAGGACTGTGACTACAGAAAATTAAATGACAGTTCAGGCCTGTCTGCATAGTTGCACACATTCCCTGTGAAACTTTGCTTAGGGAGGCAAGGTGTTTTGGCAATGAAGTCATTTCAGAAGGGGATCGGGGATTTTGGGTGCCATTTATATTTACTAAGGAAAGAGCCATATATTGAGGAAAGCTTGCAAAGCTTAGAGTCGTGATCATTATTAATTTGTAAACCTGGATGTTTACTGAAGCCATTTTCCTTGGATGCGTTGTACAGCGGGCGGAAGGAAGTGTAAAACTCAGTTGGTAACAGTCCTGCTTTTGGTCATGATGGGTTAAAATATTGATTCAGAGGCAATAATGGCTGCACTATTGTTTTGTACATAAGTCATTAGGGAGACAATAGCTTCAAAAGCCAGGTAATGGCAGAATGATTTTACATAAGATTTGATTTTAGGGTTTCACTTGTCTGTAAATATTTAATGCATCCAGGAAACTACACTAATCTTAAGAGTGAGCTCTTTCAATTATCTGACTCGCTTGGATGTAAAAGAGAAGAGGCAAGTTTCATATGCCAGATTTTCTACTTTTGGGCCACACATTGAATATGTAACCTGTAACAGACACACAAACAGAGATGAGCTGGTCTCAGGACAGGTGTGTAAATTACACAGGCCCTTTGTTCTCACAGTTGTACAGTCTACCAAAAGTGCTGATCAACAGCAGGACCTAGAGCACTTACTGTACATGTGATTTATGGCCTATGGAATGAGAATTTGTGTGGTCAGACAATTTCTAGACGGTAAGAACAATGAATCTTTGTATTTTTCATGGTGCAATTATAAATTTACACATCAGCATGAAATATCTTTCCTGGTGGTGGGCAGGGGAGCAGGTCTTATCATAAAAGGGTTTTTAATGTATCTATGATGGTACTAAATGATGAGCCTTATACGCGGGTGTGTGTGTATATATATTAGTAAATCAATCTAAATGCGAGAATACTGCAGATAATTACAAGCGAATATCTACCTTCCTTAGTAGTTGAGTGGGCTGAAATGGGTTACAACCTGTAATCAAAGTTATTTGACCTCTGCCCCGTACACATTTCTTCAAGCTTGATTTTAACAACGAAGATTCTCATTTGCAAATACAAGGTCACAGCTAGAAGATACGGCTCA
The DNA here is from genome assembly GCA_025773905.1 of Chitala chitala. Taxonomy (NCBI): domain Eukaryota; kingdom Metazoa; phylum Chordata; class Actinopteri; order Osteoglossiformes; family Notopteridae; genus Chitala; species Chitala chitala. Next base: position 29,451 of record JABJVR010008318.1, on the reverse strand, counting down.
AATGCTGCAGAAACCTTAGAGGAAAAACTTGAACAAAAAAGAATTGTGTGACTTTTCGGAACAGAAATGTCACCCAGTTTGATTGATCCTTTTTGTTCTTTGTCATTGACCTTTCTCTAACCACCAAATATATTAGCGGGCTAGTACGAGCAGAGAATGGAAATTCTGTATAGCTGGGAGAAATATGTGAATGCTATAGCTTTACTTTGGACCAGTTAATTAATGAGATCTGTAAGACAACCTGTATCGCTTAATCTTGCATGTCTCTTGTGCTGAGCATTTCAGAAGGAACTTCGTTCTCCTACGGAATATTTTAGGACTTGCAGAGATGTTCATTTTGATTTTCTCTTTCATGGAGTACTGTAAGTGTTTGAGCTGTTGGCAGGAAGCAGCTCCAGGGAATTGTGGGAGCAACATAATGGTCTGCTTTCAGTCGGCAAGCTTTCCAGGGACAAGGGTGGCATGAGGCGTGGTTTCACGGCACGTCTTGTATAACCCACTGTGGGAGGGACATAATGCCACTCCTGTTTACTCTTTTAAAGACTGGGTCCTTGAGTAGAGGAGAGCTCAGTTTGATCTGCATGGCTGAGCAAGTGAGAGGTTGGGAAGGTCCAAAGGCGGCAGGACAAGCTGTTTTTCTGCCTACAGGCATCTGTGCAAATGGTACAACACGTCCTTTTACAACTGGAATTGGACATTTGTATATAAATTTCTTATAATAAGGAAATCGCGTCGGTTAAATAAACATAAACACCTGGTCGTTTTAAACGGCCGTAAGCATTTTTAGTGCTCGTGTAACAGGAGAGTGCTTTTAAAACCTGAGCTTTCATCTGTGGGAACGCCGCAAGTGAATTATAACAGCTTGAATACGGACTGAGGTACAGTTGGTGTATTGCATAGTTACTGGTGTCGCTGCATTTTTATTTCTTCGTCTCCCTCAATAAACCACGGGGTCAGATTTCCTCTGAACCCCCACCCCCTTACTTAGGGAGTTGCGGAGACACGGCGGTTATGTAATTTGTGACGGTATGCGACATGCAGTGCGTTCAGCGCGGAAAGCTCTGAATCCAGATGACACCCGCCTCCACATATTCACGGCCGTCGAAACACACGGGTATGGATGGAGCTTGTGCATGAAAAGAGGTTCGGAATCCACCTGTGCTGTATGTAATTTGCCATTTCCTTGACACGACTAAAGTTTCCTTGAAGTATAATTAAGCACATTAAGTTTGTTGAAATTGTATGTCCAGCTGTGTTTCCCAGACGGCCCTGAAATAACAAATTGATTGTACTCAGCAGTATATTGGTACAATGCACCGTTGCAGATTCGTCGTGCAACTGCTGGATACTAAAACGAAACAGAACTCACCAATTTACCGTGCACTTCCAACGCCGCTTGTCTTTCCCTTTACTGCTTCCATAGTTACCGTAGTAACTATTTTATCTTACGTGGTGTCGGCGGAAGTTCGGTTGGTTCTAACAAGAGAAAGTGAGGGAGAGGGATGCCTTTTGGACTCAGATGTACAGAGCGCTCCCTGTTTCTGCGTGGAGAGGTTCACACATTATTCATTGCGCCGATTTCCTCCCATTCTCTACAGCTATCGCCGCTCGCATCACTAATGGGTGTCCCCCCCCCCCCCCCCCTTGTCTGGTTTACAGATGACTGCGAGTTAGCCAGAGGAGAAGACTGGGTCTGCTTGCCCATCCTCACCCCTCCCCACCTGCAGCAATGAATGGTAAGAGCGCTGTCTCGTTACGTTTTGCATGTGTGTCCGTTATTTTGTGTGAATGAGGTGATCATGTGCGTCGTTCTCTCACGGGAATCGAGCAGGAAGTTTTGTCACAGCGACCCGCTCACAGCTCTGCAGTCTGGTCCCCAAGTTCCGTCTCTCTGCATGCACTATCCCCTGTTGGACCCAATAGGGCTCCGGCGGTCTAGGCTTACATCCTTGATCGTTATTGATCCTGGACAGGAGCTCGCTCCTGCATTGCTCTAACTAAGCATCGATCCTGGAGCAGCGCGTGATTTTCCAACTACATCAAGATTAAAAAGGAAACCGCTAACTTTCATAATCTCAGAAGCCGTACATTTCACATGAGACATTTAAAAAAATTATCTTAAAAATTGTTACACGAGATTCCATAAGCAAAACGAGGCTCCGTGTTCATCTTGTTGATAAACTTTTTTTTTTTCCCAAAGAATCCAAGTTTCTGTGGTCGTTAATTTCGAATTGTTTTCAGATTATTTACAGTGCATATATCCGTTGTGTCCATGTTTGCATTTAAAACCACTAACTAATGTGCATGGTATTCGTGATTTGTAGTAAAGAGGGCTGACAGATGCGCTGTCTTTTTAGTTTCTGTAATCGTACTTGCGTAATTCGATTTCAATTTGTGCGTAATGCTGAAGGGTCATATAAAGAAGTTATTTAGCGATTGCACATAGCTTTATATATACTGTATACTCAAGATGTTAAAAATTACGCCTTACCTCTGGTTTGAATGGGCGTGTATTTTAGTAACATTGCAGTCGGTCAGTGTTTTAGCGTTTAAAACCCTTTTTCGTAGCACATACTGTCCTCCTTAAATCGCGAAATGAACATGCGTGTTTAAACACGGCCTTCAGCAAAAATAAAATTAATTTAATAAATGCAGTCACATTATGATCGGCTTTCTCGATTCATTATGCTCAAGCGATTAGCAGCGTGTTAGCCACCGATTTAATGTTTATTGTGTATTTTTCCAGTAAAACTCCACGCCAGCATTGATATAAATAGGATTGTTTTAAAGTCATCCCTCGCTCCTGCTGTGCGCGCCGTTCTGTAACAGGTGTTAGATGCGCGTGCGTTCAGACACAAGAGTGAAGCACTTCCTTCAGCAGCAGTTTACACCTCCAGATTCGCACCTCCTATGGCAAAAACAGCATCACGCGGATAAAATTTAACATGCGGCCATCTGATTATGTCTTTGGTGGTATGTCTACTCTTAGCCTGGTTCTCATTGTGTAAATAGTGCACAGGAAGTCGATGAAGGAAGGAAGTATGTCGTATGTGTTCAGGATTGTAGTAGGGCAGAGAAGTTTACAATTAAAAATTAGTCATATGACTATACTTAACAATTGCTCTTATAAAATTCATGTTAGTATCTGATTTAAGAGAAAAACAACAAATAGAAAATGCAAGATGTGAATAACTGGAGTAGAAAGAAAGAAAAAAGTTAAATACAATGAAATATTTTATGGTGCATCCATATCAGCTGTTGACAAGATTTGCATTTATTTATCAACTATTTTCTGACCTTGTGGAAAAATGGAAGGGAACTTGGTGGTCAGATAAGTGTAGTGAGTAGGTCAGATGTTTGAACTGCTTTGTTTTACCTGCTAATTGAAAGCTCAGAATGGTTCATTGGTAAGGCTTCTGAAGGTTCTTGATTTCTTCAAACTAATGAGAGGAGCTTCCTTATGGTGTCCAGCAGTGTGACTGTGTGTTTGTCACATTCACTGAACAATTACGTACAATATTTACACTTGTATTTGGTCTAAGTATGAAATTTAAGTGGCAGACTTTTGCTGCGAAAAAGTGAAAAGGATCTCTGTATAAAAGACAACTAATCATTTTATTTGTACAGTGATGGTTCACATGCTTCCCTGTGTACTTTCACCTTTTAAAATAGCTTGATGTAATAGGTGTGGCTTCACACTGTTGTCAACGTGCAATGTGTCCCTATTATACTGTATATAATATTGAATATACAAGTTCAGGGTTGTGTTTTTCAGCGACATGTCTTTTTGTACATAAACTGGTGTTATGTCTTGTTGTTACTGCTCTAGTTCGTATTAAATTAAGATTCTTTCTGAGTTCAGGTGGTCGCAGTATTTGGGCCATCACCCCAGAGGAGAGGGTAAATCATGACAAGCAGTTTGACTCTCTCTCCCCCTCCATGGGATATGTGTCAGGTAAGGGCCACTTCCTGTACACCTTCAAGGTGTGCCTGTGCTGTTGCTTTTTATTTATTTATTTGTTTTTTTTTTGGTAGCGGTATTTCTCTGTAACCCTTAATTTGTTCTTGACTGATTGAGCTGGTCCAGTTTGGAGCCCCAAAGGTGGTGATAATGCCCTGTCAGCAGTGTGTCCCGGAGCTGGATCAGCACTAGTGGGACCTTTGTGATCGAGTTGCGCTCTGAGTTTTGTGAGCCGCTCTGTGTCTGCAAGGCAGATACCGCCTGGTTCCCATTTCTGAGGCAGAGAGGGATGCGGCAGTGCAAAAAAGGCAAAGGACTGATGACCTTGCAGGGATGGTTCTGACAGAGGAGTGTTAACACTTTCAGGCTGACCCCGCTAGTGTGAGTGTGCGGCGATGCTAATGGAAAGCTGGTGTTGTGGTTGGCACAGGACTATGGAGTCAGATGTACTTTAACGTTGCCCTAATGACTTCTTGCCTTCTGCTTATGAAATGACTGTTACAAGCACTCCTCCCACCCTCTGGAGGTGTCTGTGAGCTTTTCTTTAGGGCTGGAGGACAGACAAGCAGATTTAACTGTTGGGAACAAGGTACATGGAAGAGAGCAAGTGAAACAGTGTTGCTATGGCAGCTTGTCTCTCAGCATCAGTTGACACGGTAACGTTCCAGCGGTCCCTGGGCTGGTCTTAAGAACCTGTTTTCCATGCTCCTGTTTATTGAGGCACCCCTTTTCTGTCTGTCTGTTCCTGCCCCCTACACGTAGCTTCTGCCATCTGTTTCACCTGCATCTGTGCCCATAATGCCATTTTATTGTGATCTCCAGTAAGCAGACTAAAACTGTAGAGTGTAGCAGTAGCTCTTCCACCACATGCAGGTCTGTGAAGGCTGTCATCAGTCTGAGTGATGGAACTGCATGTGGCCTCCTGGTACTGCTCGAGGTGCCTGTGTACATCTGGGCCTCTCGTGCCAACGGGGATAAAAAAAGTTGTAGTGATTGAGCTGGGCACAGTGTGTGTGTGTGTGTGTGCGCGTGTGTGTGCATGCGTGACCGGTTATGTTCCTTTCCGTGCAGGAGATCAGGCACGCAAGTTCTTCCTCCAGTCTGGACTTCAGTCTGATGTTCTGGCCAACATATGGTAAAGGCTTTTTGTCTATCCAGGTTGTAAGACCTCTGTTGTAAACTTGTAAAGGAGAAATTGAGTAATTAAAAAAAAAATAGTTTTAAAAGTATCTGGTGTGTTCCATTTTTAGTTTAGTCATAAGTGGACTAAATGCATTGTGGAACAGTAAAAGCAAGCAGACAATGTCTTTTACAGAGTAAGTGCATCTATCTCTTTCCATCGTCTATGGACAGCAGGTCAAATTCCTACAGACCCAGTTCCCACAAGCCTTGTGAAAAGCCAGAGTTTCCTGTCTCAACCACAACTTCCCTTTGTAATGTCACAACCTTCTCGGCAGAGTGCACAAACATTTAATTAACGAGTCCATCAGACAGTCGGAGCCTCCCTGTGATCAGGGCACACAAAAGCAGGATGTTAAGTTTGTACAAATACGATTACAGAAAGTAAAAGACAGTTGGTCTGACCTTGCCTGTGTCTGCACCTCCAGAGGTCCTAAACACCAGCTGCGTTCAGTGTGGAGTGGCTGGCTGTACTGGTGTGCACAGTGCTTGCTAAGGAGCAAACAGGAAGGAGGTGTAGGTTTTAGTCAGTGCTAACATGGCAAATGTTAAGTTAGGGGCAGGAGGGCCAAGTGGACGGCTGACCTTTCTTGTCTTTTGCTGAAAAGGACCCTTGCCGACATAAGCAAAGACGGGAAGATGGACAAGCTGGAGTTCTCCATCGCCATGAAGCTGATCAAGATGAAGCTGCAGGGTCAGACCCTCCCTGCGGCACTTCCCATCATCATGAAGCAGGCGCCGGAGCCGTCCCTCTCTTCCGGCATGTCCTCGTCCCGCTTTGGTGCGACCCTCTCCAATCCCCTTCCACCCTGCTTTGCAGAGCTCAGTTAATGCTTGTTCATTTCCCATGTTGCAGCAGCCACTGTGATGTGGGGGGGTTGGTTTAATGCTGAGTCACCACATGCACATGCATATTATCAGTCGTTGTGCTGGGAATCGGTGCCCAGACATGCATTTGCTGCAGAACGATGGCTTGTGCAAAAACCAACTAATATCTAATTCTTTTTAATTGTGGGGTAGGGGAAATTAGTGGTAGGATCAGGCAAGGCCCATCTGTTAGAAGAACCAGAGGACTGGTTGGCAGGTGCAGAAGGACCCCGAAAAGCACACAGGATGTTTATTCATGTTAAGTTTTCAGGGAGGTGGTGTTATGGAATGAGCAGCATTGCGCCCCCTGTGGTAGTTTGCATACCCTCAATAGTGGGAAGGACCTGCTGAGTGGTCTAGCGAAGCCACTTGAAAAGGGAGCAGATGTCACATTTCACACGGTACACAACTGCTTCCTGCTTAGCCACGCCCCCAGAACAGGAAATGCTCCGGCCAGAGTGAAGTTGCTGCATTCTGTTCAAGGACACGGGAGCAAATTCACGATGTACCAAAGTGATGCTAGCATTATTCAGTAAGAGCGACTCTTGTGGCTTGTTACAGTTTACGCTGTTCGCTGGGCACTTCCTTCTTGTCGCGGTTCATGTTGAACTGAAGAAATGGTGGCCTTCTTTAAAAAGCAGAAACAACGGGTGCAGTGTTGCTTCACCTTTAAATTTGAGCAATTTTTATTTTCTTTTTTTTGTGCTTGATGGAATAGCATTTTAAACACATTCTTATGTTATGTAGCTTTAAAAATGTATCATTGAGTTACCGGAAAATGAAATATGGTTGTGAATCTTTTGACCTTATGAGAGCAGATTGATTTGCTGAGGTAATGAAAAGTGTGCTGCTCTAGGAATGGGATCCATGCCGAACCTGTCTATGGTATCCCCTTTGGCCATGATGACCCCCTTGGGCTCTACCATGAGCACCATGTCCTCCATGACCCAAATGACCTCTATGGCTCCCATACCCACACTGGTGCCCATGGCAATGTCCCCAAGCTTGCACACTGGGGCCCCCGCTGTCTTGCCCATGCCTCTGCTGCCCACCCCAGTCCTGGCCAATGGCACCAGTGGCATCCTTCAGCCCATGCCTGTCGCTGCCACTCCGATGGTCCCTCTGGGAGGTAAGGTGCACTTTATTATCATGATGAGAGCTCATGTGAAAAAAGGTGTTGTCTTTACACACAAATGTTATGTTGCACGAAGGATATAAATCAGAATCTTTTAGAGAGAATGACATCAATTGTACTAACAGTTACAGTAATGTTGTTAGGATAGAATAAAACGCTTAAGGTGCCAGCAACACTTTTTACGGTTTTATATCGTCGAGTGTAATTGCCTAGAATTTGTCTTTGTTTTTGAGTCACAGGATCAGTTAAATTGCCAGCTGAAACACATTTATTAGCTTCACTGTTGTTCACTGGGGTATGTTGTGTGGCATATGCAGTGTGAGGTGTTGGTGTTCTGCACTCTGTCTCTTAACTGTATCTATTGGCAGCAGAAACGTTGGCCTTGTGCTCTGTGTTAACTGCTGATTAGTTCTACCTCAGTAAGACCCAATTAGTGTCATAATCAATCAGAAATTTCCACCTTTTGCTGAATGCTTGAGTGCTCAATGTCTGTCACAGCATCACCCACCCCTGGGACCTTTTAGGGTACCGCTCTGTGGACTGCTCTATGCCAGTTGAGACTGACCTGACACTGCATTATCTCCTTCCTTGCAGCGCTGCCCCTGTCTGGCTCCTTCAGTTCAGGCCCAGTGGGTTTTGCTGGCACGGGAATGACAAAGACCCAGTCCCTCATGGATCTAGGGTCGAGCAGGTAAGCTGTCAGAGCAGCTGGTGGTAAACTTACCTGTGGAATGAAGGGTAAATGGTGAATTGCTGCTTGAAGGCACAGTGAATTTAGTTGTCAAATGAGTACTGAAATGGCCAGCAAAGGCTTCCCGCTGCCTGATACCATGGTTACAAGGAACATTAATGAAAGTCAGTCAGTGATGTGTGGTTATGTGGCTGAAGGTCTTCACCACCAGTGGGACAACAGCAGTCTTATTAACAGGTGAAATTACCTAAAACTTGTTACCTTGGTGAGAATGAACATGCTGTTCCTTGGTACTGTAGTTAAGCTTTGTTTGCATTTCTGTTGTTTGCATACCTGTGCGCTGTTTTGGTTACACTGCCTACCTACCATTTTAGATCTCAGGTTAAGAAATCCGATTTTGAAAAGCATGAAGATGTTCTCATTCTCCAGACCATTATCATCTTGTCTCAATATTTGTCCCTTATTTTTGAACATTTTTTGTGAAGTCATTCCAGTATTTTTAGGCTACAGGATGACAGCCAGGAAAGTACTGGACAATTTAAAGCCTATATGAGTACCCCAAGGCACACAGTTCTATTAGAATAGAAGTTTATTGTCATTGAGTATATTAACATGTATGTATTGTAACATGTAACAATGACATTTGTTCTCTGCATTTAACTCATCCCCTGTGGTGCCCAGGGACTTAGCATTTCAGTGTCTTGCTGAAGGACACGCATGGCGATTGGGCTGTGACTCAAACCGGTAGACTTCTGCATCCCAGCCTGATGTTCTACCAATTGAACCACCAAGCTGCCTTACGTTTTCACACTAAATTAGTTTTTTATTCCCTGTGCAGCTTGTTATGAATGGTCCAGTTATTCCTCCATGTTAAAGATGAATTAAACGCTCTGAGTCAGTTAGTCCCACGCACCAGCTGTTAAACACTTGCATAAAACGTAAACATGTAATGGGCACTCTGAAGCAATAAGGCTGTTGGAGCAGACCTGTCTGACGGCCCTCCGCTTTGCTTCCTCTGGCAGCTCAAACTCCTCCTCTGCCACCTCCCTGGCCAGCAGTTCCCCAAAGAGCACGACCACGGCTGCCGTCTCCTCCGACTGGGCTGTGCCGCAGTCGTCCCGCCTCAAATACCGGCAGCAGTTCAACAGCTTGGACAAGCAGATGTGTGGCTTCCTCTCAGGTCAGAGAACAAAGCAGTGCCCTCGCATGCGTGGAACCTGTGGGGGGTTTAACTGAATTACATCAGCACTTGTGTTACATCCTGGAAGAAAGAATATGTTACTATGTGGTCTTTTTTTTTTTTTTTTTTTTTTTTTATTGCAGATAATTTTAAAGTGTTGCATAAATATGTTTTAAATGTTACTAAACGTT
>JABJVR010008318.1:0-20237 GCA_025773905.1 Chitala chitala | reverse complement strand
GTGGGGGGTTTAAAAGAATTACAACAGCAATTGTGTTACATCCAGGAACAAACAAAATGTTACTATGTGGTCTTTTTTTTTTTTTTTTTTTTTTTTTTCTTGCAGATCATTTGACAGTGTTGCATAAATATGTTTGCAATGTTCCTACACGTTGCTAGTGTACAGATTAGCACTTTGTCTTGACACATAGATGAGGTGGAAAAAACTTGGAGTTTATAAATCAAGCCAGTTTGGTGGGATTTTTACAGATGTAATCTCCTATCTGAGTGGTCACACCAGTCTTAAATGTGATGGTATCAGATGTTGTATAACCTAAAGGTAGGAATACGGGTCATTGACCTTGACCTACCATTTGCTCTCTGGGTAAGGTGAGTTGCCTCATTAGTGACATCAGATTTTCTGCAAGGTTTATAATTATTATGGAAGGAGAAATCAGCAGCGTTCACTGCTCTGTTAAATAATGAAGCGATGACGATTATTTGTAGTTGCCCGTTATACAATTTCCAGTGAGCTTTTTTGCACAGATGAACAAGTGGAAAAAATAGAAAAGAACTGGAGTTTGAGTCAGGACAGAAATTCTTCTGGCCTATTCTTGGCAACAGGGATTCATGGGAAAATGACTGAGAGTCTTCCCTTGCCTTTCAGAGATCCAGTCTCAATGTGTTTAAATGTTACAGCTGTCACTTGATACTGTTACTCTCTGCTCTTGTGGATTTGATGGAAATTTGAACTGTAAATGTTGACTTCTGAGAGGCCATATTTAACACAGAGGGGCCATTTGTATGTCTTGCATTGATATGTAATTATTTTTCTGAAGCAGCTAGTGACTGACAGGAGGGTGGGAACTAAAGGAGCCAATCGGATTTCAGATGAGGCCAGTGGTCCTGCCGCTAGATGTGCCCATGTGTTAATGAAAATGTTGCATGCATATATGAATGCTGAAACAAAAGTCCTTAGTCATTTATTCAGTTGTGACACGTGGTATCATGGTTTTAATGGCAATGAGATCATCAGTTTTTATTTATTTATTTATTTATTATTATTTTTAAATTTTATTTTTATCCATTTTGTTCAAAGATGATATACTCTTTTGAATTCTGCATGTTCACAGATTAAGTGCACAGATTGTAGACTCATGAGTATGAAGTGCCCATCTGTCCTACTTTTGGCCTGAACATATTAAACAAATGTCATGTATAACTATAGGAAAACACTGAGTGTTGCCACCAGCCAGAAAATATTATCAATTTTTATGCTACACTATGGCTATGTGTGTATATTTAGCTGCTGCAGCAGCAAAATCAACAACATGTTTGTACTTTTGATTCCCTTAAAATTATATATTATATACTGTATATCTTATATCTCTGAGTGCACACGCAGGCATACATACTTAATAAAAAATATTGCTCAGCCGGGTGGAAATGGGTTTGATATCTCGTGCTGCATAGGAACGGGCCTGACCTCTGTGACCTTTGACCCTTTTTGCAGGTCCCCAGATCAGGAGCATCATGGCTGCTTCTCAGCTCACCCAGACGCAACTGGCTGCCATCTGGTAAGCGTCACCAGTCACGTGTGACTTCTACAGATTTTTTTTTTTTTTTTAAACTGTTGAAGTGTTATTAGTTTGTTTGAACTTGCTTGTTGAAAATGCAGTACATTCACACTCCACCATGTAAACAAAACAACTTTAGTTTGGTTGTTTAAAGCAAGAACTGGGACAGTAAATGAGCACAGGGTTTCGCAGCCACACTGACATTTATGCCACGGCTCTGAAATGCTGGATTTTCAAAAATAGTTCACACACACTTGTTGATGTCAGTGTCAATGTTCTCACATTCAATTTTCACATTTTATTAAAGCAAGGAGTTGCACAGAAGTATTCCATAACTGTGTTTCTAATTGGTGGCAGTTTAGTCCAAAACCCAGGCTGAGTTATCTTTGTGTTAACCTCTGATTTTCCTCTTTAAAAGATACAAAAACAACTTCTAAGCACTTACTGTGTTAGCTGGTTTTAGGAGATGTAAACAGTGGCTGCCTGTCACTGAGTATTGGCCTGGCTCATTTTGTGACATTATCCCCATGCTTTGTCCAAGGAACCTGGCAGATGTGGACAAGGACGGGCAGCTGCGGGCAGAAGAATTTGTTCTGGCGATGCATTTGGTAGACATGGCCAAGGCAGGCCAGCCACTGCCTCTCACGCTGCCCAGGGACCTGGTCCCGCCCTCTTTCAGGTAGATGGACACTTCTGATGGCCAATCAGATGTACTGATCTATGTAACCGACACACAGATATATGTATGTATATGTGATAAAAACAGAGGATGAGTGCTTGTTAAAGTCTATAGTGGTTTAAGTGAATTACAAAGCTCAGAAAGATAGATCTGCAAAACTGATGATGCGGCTCCACAAAGTGCCCAGTCATTGTTATTACAGTGCTGTGTTTTGCACAAGGAACTCACCAACAGGTTTTCTACAGTGGTTTCAGTGTGGTCTGTCCAGCTCATGCATTAGCTTTGTTCTACAGAGCACTGTACAGATAAAGATACGTGGGTGTATAGTGGTTAAATAGCCTGTAAATTATACACATCTTACTAATATTTGTGTTAGCAGAAGTGTGTTTACACACTTTGTTTGGTTTTCAGAGCTGGAAAACTGAGTGAACCCCTCCCTTCCATCCATGCTGTTGAGGAGGTCCAAGCAGAGCCACCACAGAAGACTAAAAACAATGGTACGTCTGCTTGCATGTGCATATGCAAACATATGCACACACACCTGCACACAGACACAAAAAAACGTGACAGATTCCATATTCAAAAGAAAAACACTCAATAAAAATCAAATTGAAATCATTTGGTTGCTCACCTTTGCAGAGGTCAAAGGTTACCAGCCACTGTCATGTTAACTGCCTGTGTTCCTTGTGGCACTCCAGTGTCATTCGAGGACAAGCTGAAGGAGAACTTCCAGCGGGGCAATATGGAGCTGGAAAAACGGCGGCAGGCCCTGCAGGAGGAGCAGCGACGAGAGGAGGAGCGGCGGGCACAGAAGGCACGTGAGGAGCAGGAACGGCGAGAGCAGGAGGCGCGAGAACTAGAGAGGAAGAGGCAGCAGGAGCAGGAGCGTAGGCTGGAGCGGCAGCGTGAGCTGGAGCGCCAGAAGGAGGAGGAGCGGCTCAAGGAGCTGGAGCGCAAGGAGGCAAGTGAATGTGAGGCTGTGCCTCCTGACTAATCAAAGTCACAGCGGTTGTTATGTAGCTGCATCTCCTGTATGGTCTCAATGAACTTATTATAGGTTTAGCTCAATCTGCCAGACCTGCATGATGATGGTGTGGTGATGATGGTGTCATTTTCTCTTGGCAGGCTGCCAAACAAGAGCTGGAACGCCAAAGAAAGTTGGAGTGGGAGCAGAGGAGGCGACAGGAGCTGCTAAACCAAAGAAACCAGGAGCAGGAGGAGATTGTCAAGCTGAAGGCCAAGAAAAGAAGCCTGGAGATGGAGCTGGAGGCTGTTGTAAGGAACGTCCGTTATCTGACCCTCAATAATGCCCCACCCTAGTTAGCTGCTAAACTTTAATCTTTAAATGATTTATGCACTAATAACTTTTTCACTACCCTTACATGCTCCTCCCCCCAAACACAGTGCCTCCTGTGTCATTCACAGTCTTTTGTCTTCATTCCATTTTTTTCTTTTTCTCCTTATTCCAACATGTACCCCCAAGGGTGACAAGCACAAGCAGCTTTCAGACCGACTTCGGGACATCGAGAACAAAAGGAAGATTCAGAAAGGAGAACTGGACCTGATCAACCAAAAGCGCAACAGCCACATTGTGGAGATCAACTCTCTGCAGCAGCAGTTTGAGGTGTGAGGTTCACATGCCAGCAGCTCTTCTGACAAGCACCAGGAGCTGTACACTTAATGATATGTAAAAATAAAATGATGAAAAAAGTTAAGGACCAGGTTTCCAGTAGAATATCTACTAGCTACACCAATTCTATTAAGTCGTCTTTATGTGCACGGAAGGAAATGCTCATTCATAAACAGTCAATGGGAAGAGGCGAATGTTCACAGATTCTTTGGCAATTGTCAAGACTAACTTTGTAGTGCTTTACTTGGCAATTGGATGAAATGTTTCTGGTTGCACACCATTCTTCAGGAGCGTTTAGCATATCCTCTGATGTTTAGGAAGCCCAGAAGAAGCTTTCTCAGCTGATCCCAGAGCAGCAGATTTTGAAGGACAGGCTGCGCAATGTGGGACTCAACAACTTGCCTAGTAAGCGGTCTCCCACTGTTTACCTTGTTAAGAACAGGTTAAGGTTGATGTTTCTCTTCCAAAGACTTTATTTCAACATCTTTATACAGGTCGTCGTCGACTTACGACCTATGTGACTGTTCGACTTTACGACCACAATAGTACTGGTATGTCCAGTGAGCGTTGCCAAGCTGGGCATATGACTATACGGCAGTTTCGCTCAGCTCCCGGCAGCGTTAGCAGTTCCGCAAAGCTCAGTGTATCTCAGACTCAGCACAGTGCTCTTCCTCTGTGTTCACTAGTAAAACCTTCTGATAATCCCTATCTCTTCTGAATAAAGTTCTTGCACATTTTGAAGGAATGGACCCAAACATTGATGCGTTTCGTCCGTATCGCAACATGTACGAAGAGAGAAAGAAACACAGTTCAGACAAAGCTCACCTTCTTTAAAAAATAATAGACTACCCCGAACGCTGCCCCAGCTGCAATTATTAAACCAATTGTACTATAGTGCTGTATGCAGTCTTTTTGCAATTATTTTGCATTATTAAACTAAATACACTTTAGCATATTGTACAGCGTTTGACTAAAACCTGATGAACGCAGCCCCAGCTGACGACATCAGCGATTATCGTTACTGTACACGGTTTAATATATGTACGGTATTTTTTGCATAGCCCGACTTGCGGCCAGATTGAGTTACAACCGGTTGGTCAAATCCGATCGCGGTCGTAAGTCGACGACGACCTGTACTATTATAACTGTGAAAGATTTCACACGTTAACATTGGTTATTAACCAGATTGTGGTTCGGTGCTGACAGTGGTTGGAATGTTGCACTGATTTGGACACTTGGAACATCATGGTTCCCCTCTGCAGGCTCGACGCTGGCCACTTTGAAGAAAAGCATGACCGAGAAGGACGTGGTGCGCCGTAGGCTGAAGGAGCAGCTGGACACTCTGGAGACGGAGACGTCGACCAAGCTCTCCGAGGTTGACCAGTACAACAAGGAGATTCAAGTAAGACTTTATGGTTGGAGATGCGTCAGGATGTTGCAGTCACATGTGTTCAGTTCAGTTTGTTCTTTATGCAAAGCCCTTCATAACAGGGCACAGACAACACACAGTTAAAGGTAAAATATGAAACATAACACCTGTGGTTAGCTTCCAGTGGGCTCGGAACAGGATATTAAAAGATTTGGAAGGACGTAGGCTTTACTCGTGTGACTCAATGAAGAAACCAACAATGTTTTTTTAATTTTATTATTATTTTTTTTAAACACATTTAACCAAAACTCATGCCTAGAGAGAAAGTGAGGGCCTGACTAGCTGCTGTTCATTTTTCAGGACACTTAAGCAGGCGTGTTCTCTGCAGATTTGGTGTTATGACATAGTGCAGTGTTACCTGACCTGTAACTCCAGTTTTGGTCACGCCCATTTTGTGCCTCGCCACTGATTTTTGTAATTGTGGTGTAGTGATGAAACAGGTGCTTACAGAAAAGAGTCAACGTGCTCCATGTGGTGCTAATAACTACCCAGTCACCTCCCGCCAGCTCTGTTCTGTTAACCTACTCCTGATACATGTTTATTTTCACGCTCTCTCTTTCTCCTGTTTTTTTTTTCCCTCCTCGGCGTCCTTTCCAGTTTGATGATATGGACGACTGTGTACTGCAGGGCCTTCTCTCCCTGCTGGCCTGTCTTAACAATCTGTTCCTTCTGATTAAGGTTGTTCTCTTGCTGTTCCTCACCGCTGTTCCTCACTGCTGTTCTCCAGCGCTCATCCTACACGTTGTCCTCTGCTCATGAGTTCTGTCGTGGGGGGGCTTGTTCCTCATGACGTCATACACATGTACGCACGTGTATGCACACGTTTTTATGCTTTTCTTTTGCTGTTGACGCAGTTGCATGCTTAGCTTCATTTCTCCATGACTCAGTATTTTCAGGCTTTTTTTTCCCCTTGTCCTTTCCACTTCCTTTCTGTGTCTCTCATTTTTAGACCTGTATAATTTCATGACGCATGAGCCTTAATGAGAGCATTAGGAGTTTTTACCGGTCAGTGAATGAATGTTCACTGAGAGAGGTTTTGGTGATCCGTGCGGTCAGTGTGGCTGAAGCCTGGGTATAAATATACAGTCGTCCCTCCACATTTGCAAATTTGACATTTTCTGTTTCGGTTATTAGCTAGTTGGCCGTGAATAATAAATGGAAATACTATTTGGAGCTTGTGGACAGATTGCAGAAACTTGCAGATGACGTGTAAGCCAAATGTGTGTGTGTGTGTGTGTGTGTGTGTATATATAACAATATTGAAAATGATTTGTATGACATTTAATCATAAAATCATATATAAATATTATGCGATATTTGTTACTGCCGTGCATACCGTGCCTTTAATATTAAAAACATCTTTGTCTCGGTAGCCTCACTCATTGTCTTTGTGACTGTGAAATCTCACACTTCTCACAGTATCTTTTAAATGTTAATTTTGCATTTTTAATAATGGTTCCAAAACGTAGTGCTCCGAGTGCTTCTGAGAGTGTTCTAAGAGGATGAAGACTGTGATTACTGTCACAAAAGGCAGAATTCCTAAATACACTTTGTACTGGAAAATCTGCGAGTGCAATACAGTACTTATACTAGACTGTTTGGTGGGGGTAGCTGCTATTTGCAAATTTTCACATCTGCGGGGGTCTTCTGCCTGAACTCTCGTGAATGTGAAGGGATGGCTGTAAAATTCAAGTGCAGTAATTGTAAGAACGGCTGATTGCAATGCGTATGCAGTATGTTTTATCACCTGGAACATGTGTCGTTCAGGATGGGTGCCAACCCCTGTGCATTGGGCAGCTGTCCCCCCCATACTGTCCCCTTACACATGCTATGCACGGTTTCAGGAACTGCGTGAGAGTCAGAGCAAGCAGCAGCAGGCCCTGGACCAGCTACGGCAGCTCAAGGCAGACAAGCTGCGTGAGGTGCAGAGGAGGCAGGAGTTGGAGCTGGAGAGGAGGAAGAGGGAGGAAGAGGAGGCTATACGGTGAGCAATGTGCTGGCAGGCCTACCGTGACTACAGCTTGTCAATGTTTCAAAATTTTTTTTACCCCCTTACTAAGTGTCTGGGGCGTCTCCTTGAAGTTTCACAGAATAATCTGCCAGTACTGGTGGGTTCCAGTTCAGCAGGTTCTGTTTCTCCATGATTGTCATGTGCTGCATGGAAGAGGCCTAAATGCAAACACAGAAAATGAATGACATGTGAAAATCTCCAGCAGTACCCATTATTCATATGTTAGATTTGTGGACAAACTGAAATGCTTTCCTTAACTGGTGACAAGACTGGTTGGGATTAGTTATTTTAATAGACTAAGATTATGAATTGCACAAAAAAACTTAAGTAATTAAAAGTACTTGGTACACCCAGAAATATTTAGGAAGCTAAATATTTGTTGTCCAGTCTGAACTTAGCTGGTGTCTTTTGCTTTTTCATGAACCTTCACTTGACTGCACCGTAAAACATGGCTAGTAAATATTTCTGACATTCCTTTGAATTGTGTGAAGCACTTCAACCAGTGTAACATTGGTGTTTGAGACAGTGATTTTTTTTTTATATAAAGAAATTGAGTAATTATCATATAGCAAATGTTGATATCCAGCACCAAACACCTGCCTAGTTAGTTATCTCATATTGCTATGTGTTGTGTTGTGTTTGCTCAATATGATGTGTATGTGTATGTGTGTGTCTGTGTCTGTGTCTGTTTGGACAGACAAGCCAAGCTGGAGAAAGAGCGGCAGTGGCGGGAGAAGATGGAGCGTGAGGAGGAGCTGCGGCGGCAACGGCTGCAAGAGGAGAGGGAGGCCAAATTGAAGGAAGAGGAGGAGCGTGAGCTCCAGGCCAAACTCAGGGCGGCACAGGAGCAGGCCGAGCGGGAGCGTAAGGCTGCTGAGGAAGAACGGAGGAAGAGGGAGGAGGCCCAGAGGAAACAAGAGGAATGGAAGCGTCAGGAGGAGGAAAGGAAGAGGCAGGAAGAACGGCGGCTGCAAGAGGAGCGGCAACGGGAGGAGCGTAAAAAGGCTGAGGAGGAGAGAAGGCGGAAGGAGGAAGAGAGGAGGAAGCAGGAGGAAGAGCGCAAGAGGGCTGAGGAGGAGAGGAAGAGGAAGGAAGACGAGAGGAGGAAGCAAGAGGAAGAGCGAAGGAAGGTAGAGGAGGAGAAGAGGAGACTCGAGATGGAAAGAAAAAGGCTTGAGGAGGAGAAAAGGAGATTTGAGGAGGAGAGAAGGAGACAGGAAGAGGAGTTGAGGAGGAAGAAAGAAGAAGAACAAGACCAGGAGAGAAAGCGGGAGAGGGAGGAAGAGGAAAGACGGCGTCAGCGGGCTCAGATTGCTGCTATTAGGGATGCTGAAGATAGGAGGAGGCAGGAAGAGGAGCACAAAAGGGCAGAAGAGGCGAGAAAGAGAAAGCAGGAGGAGGAGAGGAGGCGAAAGCAGGAAGAGGAGGAGGCAGCTGCTCAACAAAGAGAGGAGGTGGCCAGGCAGCAAAAACAGCAGCAGCAACAGCCGCATAATTTTGTCAAAACTGACATTCATGAGAAACTGTCAGCACTGATTCGGGGTATGGAAGAAAAGAAAGGTAGCTCTCATTACATTAATCAGAACCTTTATTATAGCACCTGTTAGGCATATAAAAGAAATTAGCTGATTGTGTTGTTAATTAAGCATTATTTCTATGGTGCTGTTGTGTATATTTAAATGAGAAAGTTTGAATGTGATGTGAATGGTACCTCTCATGAACCAAGAACCTCTCATGCTGGCACTGGGTGAAATTCTGTGGTCATGCAGCTCCATACTGAGAGTAGCAATGTGGCTGTAACTTATTATTTCAGGGACACTGAAACCAGTGACCTTGGCACATAGGAAATCTGCTGCCTTGACAACGTATAGAGCCCTGTACCCATTTTCAGCCCGAAACACAGATGAGCTGACCTTTGAAGCAGACACTTTAATTGAGGTACCTGTGAATACCCCTTCTACTTCCCCACACTTTCCAAGTGTGTGTTTGTGTCATAAATGAATAGTTTGTCAGGGACTGGACCTGCCTTTGGTGCTATGCGGTGGTTTGAGGAGGTGGCATTCATGCTTGGATGTGCTTCATAGCAACCTTGTAGTTCTGCTTGCCTGGCTGGAGATTTGAAAACCTGAGCCTTGAACCCCCCCCAGGTGGATGAGAAGACAGAAGGGGAGCAGGGCTGGTTGTACGGCAGCTACCAAGGCAAGATGGGCTGGTTCCCTGAGAGCTATGTGGAAAAGTACACAAAACCCGACACCTCCAGCAGCATCAAACAGGCCCTCAAGCCCCCAATCGCGTTGTCTACCTCAGCCTCCGCAGGGTAAGGTTTGCCACTGGCGTCCCAGTATCTTCCCATGGTACCTCTGCCAAAAGCAGTCCTGTTATACTTGGTGAATGTTAACATGGTACAATACGACTGCCATCTGTCTGCCTCAGGAAGTCGGATGGAGAAACCGACACTTTCCCAGCAGGACAGAGCACACCTGGAGGGGCGGGCCAGAACTCTGCCTTCACCCCCACCCACGCTCCAGCCCCCACCTCTACAGGACAGGTGGCTATGCTGACATGCTGGTTTTCCCAGTTTTGCATTTCTGGGTCACAAGTGACTCCACAAAACAGTGTGTCAGAAGCAACTGTGACTGCAAAGTATTTTGAAACTTTGTGTATGTTTGCTGTGTTTGAGAAATGGGCACTATGGTTTTGTTTGCGAAGTTGGAAAGATGAACCTGCGGATGCTGTTTGTTGGTGTGTGAGGTCTGAGTGTTTTTGTTGGAATGGGGTTAGGGTTCCCGAGCTGCTGTGGTAACAGTGACACTGAATGGGGTGTCCCTGTGAAGGTGGCAGCATAAGCACACCCCAGATAGACAACTGAAAATGCTCATGTATGCAAATTGTCAAAATGCAAATGGCAGACTCTTCAGAATCCACATGCAAATTTGTGCACGCAGTGTGCAGGTTGCCCTTGTCCTGTGGGTGTGTTAGGACCAGATTTAAGCGTGGGCAAACGAGCCCTGGCCGGTCACCTGACTGGGAACGTGACCGACCCTCTGTCGTTGTCAGGTGGTGGGTAACGTCCAGGCAAAGGCCCTGTGCTCCTGGACGGCGAAGACAGAGAGCCATCTGAACTTCTCTAAGGACAACATCATCACCGTTCTGGAACAGCAGGAGAATTGGTGGCTTGGGGAGCTGAACGGAGTCCAGGGCTGGTTCCCCAAGTCATATGTCACTTTGGTATCCTCCGGGAACGAGTCCAAGTAAATCACATTCCTGGCCTGTTAATGATCATGTGAAACCGATCGCCATAGAAATGGCTTGAGAGCTTTTGGGAAACCTGCTGGATATGCCTAGTCAGCCACATTCCAAACATAAACCTTCAAGTTATTCTTGTTCTGCGATTTTTGTATTTGTAAGTGGTGTCTTTCTGTATT
Source organism: Chitala chitala (assembly GCA_025773905.1). Lineage (NCBI taxonomy): Eukaryota > Metazoa > Chordata > Actinopteri > Osteoglossiformes > Notopteridae > Chitala > Chitala chitala. The sequence continues at coordinate 9,508 of JABJVR010008318.1, read as the reverse complement.
ATTTGTTACTCGGTCACCTCCTTTGAGGGACTGAGTGAACTGGTGATTATGGTGATTACTATTGGTTATGTTGAGACAGATGAGGACTTAAGGAAAAGTGAGTCTGATGAATGGGTGGTTATGGTGGTGGCTGGTTATGTACAGGTCTACAGATGAATGTCTCTCTTTCAGTCCTCTGTACTCCTCTGCTGATGGTGTGGAAGCGTCACATAGCACTCAGCAGGAAGGTAGGCGTTTTAAAAAAACCAAAATGAAAACAATTTATGCAGTAAAAAACAATAATAGATGAGCAGGATGTCAACTGTTATTGTTTTAATTTTGCACACAGACATTAGGTGATAAAAGAGAAGACAGACTTTCAATTATTTTCATTTGTTGGACCCTTTTGACACAAATTACCTGTCCAAAAACAAGAATAAATTGAATTTCCTCCCCTCTGATGACTTGCTTTCTTCTGTTAACCTTTTTGTTATTACTGCAGACAGTGGCATTATCTTAATCTGTCTGTGTGTTGGCTTTAACCTTGAGAGAGGTTCAGGTATCTACAGTAGAATAGAAATGACAGGGTGACAGTGCCGTAAATGACAGAGTTACACAGTGTGTCATTTAAATTGAGGTGTGGATTTAAATACTTGTCTGATAAGAGAGTAAAGCGAAGTGAAAGAACATGCTAATATGTAGGTGCAGGCATATATCTGATGTAATTTTCATGCTTTGTGTGTCATGGTGGTAGTTGGAATATGGAATAGTTTGTAATAGTCCATAAAAATGGTTCATTTCTGAAATGTAAATTCTGCTGTTTTTCTAGAGGTGGTGGTAGGAGTATAGGAAGTGAGCTGGTGCACATTCTACTAATATTAATGCTTTTTGTTTGCGGGGGGAGGGGGGGTTGTGACTTCAGTCCTATGTGTTTAGTAGGCAGTTTTGTATTCCTTTTATTTTACTGCCTATTTGACCATTCACGTGCATTTCTCATGACCAGAGTTTGTGGCCTTGTACACCTACGAAAGCCCTGAGCCTGGTGACCTGACCTTCATCGAAGGCGACATCATCGTGGTGACAGAGCGGGAGGGGGACTGGTGGAGGGGGTGCATTGGAGACAGGACTGGAGTCTTTCCCTCCAACTATGTCAAGCCAAAGGACACCGATGTAATGTTTGCTAATGTGAAATTACTTTTGCAACATACCATACTTGTCTAGTCAATTGTTGGTAAAGCACAAAGCTAGTGTAGACACAATTTACTAATAACGGTGTAGCTGATTATGGAATGCATTTTTTCATACTAGACAATGTAACTGAGTTTTACCACAAGTATCTTTCGCTTGGTAGACCCCTGGCAGCACTGGAAAATCAGGCAGCACAAGCAAAAAGCCAGGTGAGAACATAAATTGTGGTTCTCTCCTCCATCAGAACCGTACGCTGTGTTTACAAAGGACGCATATTGTGCATGTGTGTCTGCAAGGAAATAGGCGTCTGTATATAGGCTGTATTCTGTGTACAGATCAAATGTGCCATATTTTTGTGCATTTGAGCACTAACACAAACTTTGCTCCTGTCTTAACTTGACACCGTGCTTCTAATCCTAAAATCATGCAAGTGTTTCTGTGTATGTCTGAATGATAGAGATCGCCCAGGTGACAACAGCATACACAGCTACCGGAGCGGAGCAGCTTAGCCTGGCCCCAGGGCAACTCATCCTCATCCAGGCCAAGAACCCAGCAGGCTGGTGGCAGGGAGAGCTGCAGGTTAGTAAGGCCCATGTGGGAACGGCAATGTGCAAGTGGGGGGTAGGACTTCGTTAAGTAAGGGAAATGTCTGAAGGAAGAAAAGCATCTTCCTTTATAGAATGGAGTTTGTGGCCCTGATTTGATTAAACTGTCTCATTGGTTTAGGCCAGAGGTAAAAAGCGGCAGAAGGGATGGTTTCCTGCCTCACACGTCAAACTCTTGGGTCCTAGCAGTGGGAAGTCCACACCAGCACCTGCTCCGAGTAAGAGCAACACCTTCAGACCCCGTACCCTCGTTAATGTGAAGCAAACCTCCCCATGATGCCCTTTTTTCTTGCTCTGTCCCTCCCAGTTTGCCAAGTCATCACTATGTACGACTACAAGGCCGTCAATGAGGATGAGATGAGCTTCTCTAAGGGCCAGCTGATCAACGTGCTGAACAAGGATGATGCTGATTGGTGGAAAGGAGAGCTGAATGGCGTTATTGGGCTGTTCCCCACGAACTACGTTCAAATCACCACTGAATCAGACCCCAGTCAGCAATGTAAGTCAAACATTTTCCTTTGTCACTGCACATAGCTAAAGCTGACGGTGCTAACAGTAATGCTAATGTGACTTACTGAAAGGCATGGGGTGTTTTGTGGTTATGCTGTGGTAGGCTAATATTCCACTGTTAACATTAAAGGTGAGTATTCTGCTTACTGCAGTCTTGTTTACAGCTTATGTTAGATGCTTGTCTGTATGGGGCTCTCAGGTGGCACAAATGATATGTCTGAAATGGTACTTTTTCTCTGGCTGACTTTAACCGTGCCGTACTGTAGTGCTCTCAGGCGCTTCTTCAGTGCACTTAGTCCTGAGCCATACTGTACCGTGTGACACAGGCCCTGCTGAAAATCCAGACCAAAGTGTTCTGCACTCAGCCATTTCTGATGACTGCAGACTCTGTTTCTGATTGTTCAGTGAGACCGGTGTAGTTTTTGGTTTTTTTTGGAATTTCAGTTCAAGATGGGTCATTCCAAAATGAAAAAGATTTTTTTTTTTTTTTTGGGACATATCTGCTGAATTAACAAATGCGGGAATATGGGGATGTTTCATGTGGCAAAACAACACTGAGGAAAAAATATAAATTGGGGAAAATAAAAATGAAGGCCCAAAATAGCTATTATACATTAAGCGATTTCATCACATTGAGCAACACGTTGTCCAAGTAAGAAGAGCTGTATGGAGAAGCAGCTCATACCATTCCACACCCAGCTCTGTTCTGGTGTTTTGTCAGGGTGATACAGCACAGTTAAAGTGTGCCCTTGAGTCTGTTTGTATTCAAGTTGAATCCTCCTTGCTCTTAAAATGTGGGCATAGTAGCATCGTAAAAGAAATAAGATTGTTCTATGGGAAAACAGCCATGTAAAGGCTGAAAAGCTGACAAGTTCCAGTACTGGAATGTTAATGAGGTAACGGGTGTTTTAGCAGACTGGGTACCTGGACTTCTGGTCAGCTGGTCCTGTGTAATTGTGTTAAAATACCGTTCTGGTGTACTTTCTGTGACATACTTGTCCTGGTGGGATCTTTGCTCACCTCTCTTCTCTGGAGCGAGGACATGACATATTGCCTGTTTAACTAGCTTTCCAAAGAAGTCTTTATTAATGTTCATCTTTCTCCATCCATCCATCCATTCGTCCGTCTATCCATCCTCTTCACATGGTTTCCCTCTCATCTCTTTCCCTCTCCTCTTTCCCTTCATTCCTTCCTCTTATCTGTGTCGTTTCTGTAGGATGGTCTTGTTGCTTCCTCCTCCTCCTCCTCAGCTTCTCAGAGCCTGTCAGAGACCCTCTGTCCCACTAGGCATGCGACGGCGCTCAGAACACGGCTGAGGCCCCGCCCAGTGCTAACGCCTCCCCCTCGCTGGATAGGGCTTGCCATCTCGCCTGTGCGACTTTTTTGTTTTGCTTGTTTTGCTTTTGTTTCGTCTTGTTTCTGGGAGCAGTTTTCAACTGCATAACAGTCAAACAACAATGTTCTTCCTCTTTAGGATATCCTGCCCTTGTAACCTACTCCCCCATCAAACATGGCGCACATTTAACTTGTCATAGATACTCGCGTGACACTGGCAGTGCAGTTTTCTTTTAGTCCCTGTTCAAGTGGGAGATCATTCGTAAAACCTAATCTGATATCACAGTGAAATAAATATTTTACAATACTTTATTACCTTCATACAAGCCATCATAGGTTATTATGGAAAAGTAACTTGCCATATAACTGTCCATTAATACCCAGATGTTGTTTTTGTTCTATACATTTTAAAGTAGTAAGTATTGAATATCCAGTGTAGTTGTCCGTTAGGAAGTGGCAGGTCCTGCAGCCATAGTCTTTAACACCCACAGTCAGTACCTGGGAAGTCCATTGTTTCTAATGCAGTACAGTTCAGCTGTATCACAGGTGTGGTATGGCCTGATTTAAATTGTTAAATCCAATTAATGACGTGTTTTTTCATGGTCTGAATATAAATTTCAATTATATTTTACATGTCCAGTATTCCCCAGCTCCTTTAGTTAGAGCGGGACGAGGCCTCGGGACCAGGCCTGCACACGTGTTTGAACACTGCTGTACCTCAGGATTGTTACAGAGCACACACTGTTTTGGAAGGTCAAAGAATAGCCAGGATGATGGTTGGCGTAGGATAGGCTTTGTTTACATTTTTGTTACAAGAGCTTAATGGGTTCTTTTTGTGGCCTTTGCTTTGTGCCTTGAATCAACAGCCAAGACGGTTTGGGAAGGTTGGTTTTTTCACCAGCTATCACTAGTCATTACAGTGTAGGGGTTATGCTTCAAGGGTACAGATATGTTAGCCTTGAGGCCCCTCCCACACCATTTGAATTATAATACATATGACTTTTCAAGCAACCAAAATTCTGAAAAAGTTAGAATTAGTTTAATTTTGGAAAATTGTCCTCAACTTATGGAGATATACAGTATAACACTTTGACAGTCTGTCTCACAAATATCGAAAATATTAAATACCGACTTTCTCCTAATTAACCTGCCGGGGCGTGTAACAAGTTGCGTATAGGGCGCATCTGTGTGAGGCCAAAATGTGCAAATTATGAAGTTTTTAAAACCTTTAAAACGAGAAGTTCAAGTTTCTGTCACCACTGTAATCGCGTAGAAGGGGTGCACTTTACCCTGTCTCATAGTGGGGGCGAGTCTATTAGAGCAGGCGTGTTAATTAGGAGAAATATGGTACATGATTTTAATATTTAATTGCTAAAAACATTAAAACAGGTGACATAAATACTAAAACACAGTGTAAAAATTTGGAACTAAGTTCTTGATTAATGCCAGTTATGTAACTTAAGTGCTGCATCACATTTATGGTTAATGCAGCCATCTCCTTCAGTTTCAAGCACTGAAGCCTTAATGGTGTTTTACAAATGGCAGTCCTATCAGAGGGTTAAAGCCAGGCTAAATCCATTTCCACTTTAGAAGCCGAAGTTGTGATTTGCAAAAAATAGACTGTCACGAAAAATATATATGTATTGAAATGTGCTGCTCTTGGCATTTGAAACAACTGGAACCATTGCTGAGACAAGCAAGCCAAATTCTGTGTGCTTTTGAATCCATCCATCATCTTAACCGTGTATTCCTGGTGAGGGTCGCGGGGAAGCCTGGAGCCCAATGCCAGAGCACAGAGGGCGCAGGGCAGGGGACACCCAGGGCGGGGCTCCAACCCACCAAGCACAGGGAGAACATGTAAACTCCACGCACACACACAAGGTGGGAATTGAACCCCAGGCCTGGAGGTGCGCGGCAACAGCGCTAACCACCACACCACCGTGCCGCCAACAGCTTTTGAATCAAGATATACAATTACCTTTATATCAGTGCACCCACTTCTCTAGAGGTTTTAAAGTTCATTCAATCTTACAGTCCCCCTCAGGTTATATGGGAAGTAAAGTGGAAGCTTGTAACATGTTGATTTACTGTCCCTCATGCATTAGCCCTTTGTGTTCACTAACATTTCAGTTTTCCTTGGTCCTGAAACACGATGAAGCAAATCCACAGGCATTTGTAGAGTTTGGAGAAAACAAGAAATCCTTCATCCTGATTTTCCTGCAATTAACCCTCACAGGGCCAATTTAATGCTAGCAGCAGGAAAATTAATTACCATCAGATATTAATTTATATCATCTGCCTGGAGAGAATTACCCAGACCACATCACCAGTACTGTCGTATACTGGGGAAGAATATATTAACCAAATTTATGCAGCTGCAGTAGTGTTTATTGTAGGACTAATAGTCAGTAATGAACGAACAGGTAAAATCAGTGTGTCCCCAACAAAACAACACAAACGCTCAAGCATGTCCCCTTGTGTGGTCTGACATGGGTACACAAACTACCTTCTTAAAAAATTATTTTCACACAAGCGACTGACGGAGCTCCTAAATTGATAAGACATTGATTTGACATGCTGCTCACTCCTTGGATACCATTAACAGATTATTCAGTTTCATACATTTTTAACAAGTCTATGCAATTTATTCATTGAAATTTACCCATTAAGGAAGGTATTTACAGAGAGCAGGTGGACTAATTGGAGTCATTTTTTAATGCGTTTATTAAATCCAGTGATTACACTTGGCTGCAGTATTTTTGAAGTTGTGCCTCTTATATAAATATGTACATATAATTCTCAAATAAATAAAATTCTGTAAAAGCAACTTGAATTTTGTATTTCGGTGTCTGTTGTACAAGGATGTCACTGTACTGAGGTGAGTGGACTCAGACAGCCATGTCGTCTTGAAGCATGTTGAAGGTGTTTCTTGGTGCCGTAAATGTTCCTTCACACGTGAACAGTATCCAGCATCGACGAATTTTACCCAAGGTGCAACAGGATTTGTGTTTGTCTCTTTGAGGGCCCCAGTGAAATCCTTCCTGCAATTTAAAATGTGGGATTGAAATTTTATATCAACATTAACAATTCTGTGGTATTCATTTAACTCATCATTAACCAGACAATGGAAAAACAGTTTTGTAATTTCCATTCTGGCCTGGGTTTATATATACAAATGCAAACGTTGTAGAACTGTAAGACAGCTACCTGTAATGTATGAGTTTTATTAAGTGTTTAAGGTGATTCTTGGAACAGTTCTTCGGCTTGCAGAATATAGTTCAGCAGGACCAGAATTGTACTCCCAATTTTGTGTTGAGAAATCAGTGATCTTGCCTCACTATTTTGGCAATAGCAGCTTTTACAACACATTTAAATGTTGTCAAAGTATACAGTGAGGGGATAATCAGTTGTAGACGCCACGCTGATAAAAACCCACTGGCACAAAATGGCCTCACAAAGAGAGGGCAGGCTGCACTTCTTAAGACTTTGGGATGTGGATGATGAAAATAACCTGGGTGAAACGGGCTCGAATGAGCTTCAGTGCCTGAGAACTGCAGGCATCTCGGCTGCAGGTAAGAGTCTGCTGTGTTTGGCCTCACCGATGGCTGTGTGTGTGCGTGTGTGTGTGTGTGTGTGTGTGTTGACTTGGCTAGGGCTCACATTTACAGCTGCTAAAACCTTTTGGCCCTTCTGTACGTTATGGGCAAACTGCTTTCAGTGGGGGGTTCACAGACGTTTCCGTGGCTCTGTAGCTGAATGTTTGCCTGTTGGTAATGACTCCGACCATCCCCCTCCGACCCTCCTTGCCCTTTGTAGGGTGTGCCGACCTGACCAGCCTGGAGTCCATGACCCCCCAGGAAAGGAAGAGACAGGGCTACATCCACGAGCTCATTGAGACAGAGGAGCGGTATATGGGCGACCTCCAACTGGTTCTAGAGGTACCCAGACCAGTCCTGCCTGATACCATCTGATCGGGCACTTTATGTTTTGAGAGTTTACATGCGATCTATGATAAAGCTCATGACTTTTGATTTAGTTTTGATTTCCTTTAAAAACACATACCCTGTGATCTTTGTATTTGTATCTGTGTTTCGTGACAATTTCTCTCTCTTTTGTTTCTGTTAAAAAAACTAACATTTTCTTGGCTACATTTGTTTTTCAGGTGTTTTTCAAACCCATGGAAGATTGTAGCTGGCTCACTGAGGTAGAAATGAGTATGATATCTGTCAACTGGAAGGAACTGATCATGTCCAACACCAAGCTTCTGAAGTATGTTTTTCCACAAGTTGAAATTCCTGGAAATTAGACGTAACAATGCCCTCTATTGTTAGGATTATGAATTCCTTTTCACAGTAACTAACTGGCAGGTGTAATAAAGCGTTAGAAACAGAAGTGTCCCTACAGCTCTGTTGAATATATTGATAGTAATGAAGGAGGCTGCAGAGGTGTGTGTGACATTAATATCTGGGGTTTTAATATTAAACTGCAAGGCACCGTTTTGTACAAGTTAGTATTGAGTGGGAACGTGGTACGCACAGGGCCCTGCGGGTCAGGAAGAAGACAGGCGGGGAAAAGATGCCGGTGCAGATGATCGGGGACATCTTGGCCTCTGAGCTTTCCCACATGCAGGCCTACATCAGGTTCTGTAGCTGCCAGCTCAACGGGGCAGCACTGCTGCAGCAGAAGACTGACCAAGAGCCCGACTTTAAGGACTTCCTCAAGGTAAGGAGCGCACGTTCCACTGTGGCTGCCTGTCAGTTCAGGACCGACTCCCTTACTGCCTTCTTAACACATGCACTTACCCCAGATTCTTATAGTAAGAGTGTATAACAGCCTTCATTAATAAAATGTCAAAACACTAAGTTAGTGGATTCTGTACAAAATCTTGTGTAAGGATATTAAGAGGAGTAAAGGTATCATTATCCCTGGGTAAGAGGGAATGAAGAATGTCATAATTATATGTACATATGTGTAATTTGCACATTGAGTAAGCACTTGGAAAGCTTTGGTTCGTTTGTATGTGGCCAGAATAATCTGTTTGAATTTTTCACTCATAATATGTTGTTGATTGGGTTTCGTACCTCTGTGTTATGACAATGTGACGTTCCACTGTGTCTGCGACCCAGCGGCTCGCCACAGATTCCCGCTGTAAAGGCATGCCTCTGTCCAGTTTCCTGCTCAAACCCATGCAGAGGATCACCCGGTACCCACTCATCATCAAGAATGTAAGTACCCCAGTGGGCTCTTCAGACATCGCAGGGACACGCGTGTATCTTCAAGGGTTGCGAATGTGTCCGTCACAAAATACAGTACAGAACTGGTGGTGAATATAAAATAACCCCAGTTTATTGTTTCATGCCCACTTCTTGCAAATGTTTACTAATATTACAAAACTCTCTATTGAGTTTTGTCCCATGCATGCATACATACATATGATAAAATTTTAGGGCTGGTACTGATTAAAATTTTCTTGTTCGATTAATCAAAAAAAATTTTTAATCGATTAATTTTGATTAATTATTACATATAGATCCAACTGCTTTTAGCTGATCTGCTTGCATTGCAGCGCTGCATTAGTCAGTGGTAAATGCAGTAAACACTATACACAATCACCCAACAATAGTTAGCTGCAACTATCCATGACTTCATTTCACAGTTCACACAAATACGTTGTAAATTCAAACTTTATCAATGACATAAGTATGTTTGTATAAAAAAAAAAAGTTACTGTAAGTTACTGTAAGAAAAGAGTACAGACCGTTCAAAAATGACTAAAGAGTTAGTTTAATTATTAAACTTATACAGTATACTGAGTGTCAGTCACTTTATACTAGGCCAGTAGACATCACTTTAGCCACGCACACAAACCAGGGCGTTTACATTTTCTGGAA